>JAJHUR010125401.1:1180-15646 GCA_027495735.1 Lutjanus campechanus | reverse complement strand
TACAGGTGATGTTTCCATTTGTCTTTTAGCTCAGTGAGATAGAAGATGGTTCTTGGTGTTGAAGGTCGTGGGTTCGAGCCTCAGCTCGTGCAACATTTCCATATGAGAAATCTACCCAAACTTTTCACAAAGGTCCAGTCCCGTGCCAGATGTCCTCAACTGGAAACACAAGACAATAGTCCTGATGGTGGCGCTACAGCAAGCCTCTAAATTTCAAAACTTTGAAAATTCACAACAAATCAACCATACGTGCTACAGCTTTGGAACTTTCACTTTGAAATGTTTCCATGTCATGGATGGCTGCTGCCTGGCACCCTGATCCTTGGCTTAGTCAAAATGTGAATCCACACTTCAATTGTCACTTGCCAATTAGCTCAGTGAGATAAAAGACGGACCTCAGTCTCAGAGGTCGTGAATTCAAACCTCAGCTAAGGCAGGACAGAGTTTCTAATGTGAGAGTCCTATGTTCAGGCATCATCCTATGTGGATAAAATTGACTAATCGTTGCAGCTGTAGAACTCCTATAATGAGCTAGAAGAAGTTTTAAACATATATACCACAGAGTTGCCTCTTGCTAATTAGCTCAGTGAGATAAAGCAGAGTCTCTTGAGCCAGAAATTGTGATTCAAGCCTCAACTGATGTAAAATGCACATTAGAATGCCACCTTTTTTTCATCCTCCTACACTCTTCTTGTTGATCAGAACTGCCTAATTTTGCCTAAAATTGCCCGGCCCCGACCATTGCTGCGCAGCAGCTATAATTATTTTTTGGACTCTTCCTTCTGCTGATTCAGGTTCTTGAACTCAGGTCCTCTGGTTGAAAGATTGTTCCCATCATCATTACTCAATCCTCATCTTTTTTTTTTTCAATATCAAAACATTATTGCAGATTACATTATTCTCCCTTTCATTTGTACACTGATGTTTGACTCGTAAAGACCTGCATCATTTTGCTTAAACTTTTATTTGACCTTAATTAAGTTTCCCTTTAATAGAAATTGTTTTACGATGGCCTATAAATCCAATCTTTCACGTCTCTGGGTGTGGTATTTTCTCAGCTTTCATTTTGTATCCATCAATCAAATAAGATCCTGTTAAGAAGTTGCTCATTAAACCTGTTGAAGCATGTCTGCGTAGCACATACCTGTATCACACAATCATCCAGCAGCAGCCGTTTGGGCAAAGTGTTGGGTTCAAAATGAAAGTTATATTTGTTTTCATAAAGACCTTTAACCTACTATGGGTTAATTACTTTGTCACGGAAAGCCCAGGCATATGTTCACACACTCACCCCGTTGTGCGAATGGGTGGGTGCACAGGTATGTGTGTGTGTGTGTGTGTGTGTGTGTTCTTTGCGCCTGTATTTAAACAGCTGTGACACGTTTCCTCCCATCATTTGCTCTGTCATCATGGATCTGAGAGTTGCATTTGTGGTTGTCTGTCTGTGTGCTTTGGCCATCACTTCTACTGAAGGTAACTATCATGATAAGTTTTCATCTTAGTTTTTATTTGAGGATGGGTTAACCACATGCTCTCAAATAAGTAAATTTTAAGATGTTTAGATTTTTTGGGGGGGAGTGCAGATTTGAATGTTCTATGTATGGTGCAAACATCAGTACAACTGTTAAAAGTTGATTTGCATATTTATGTTCATATGTTCATAGCTGTTTATTGATTTAATACAACTTCTTTTTAGTTTTGTAACCTAAAATTGGAGGGACAATATTAAACCTGTTCTAACGTGTGGACTTTAAACTGGTCCCATCAGTTTTGCTGTCAGTACGCTGCTGTCATCTTGCAGTCACCGTTGCGCAACACAACACCTTCAGTTCAGTTTGTGTTATTTCCGTTGGTTATTTTATTATATTATTTTAATTTGATTTGATTTCTTTTCAGACATATTTCCAACTTGAATTGTTTGGATATATAAGACCTTAATGAATCCTGGAGTCACTTGTAAAGGAAACTGTTAATCTATGTTGAAATATTTTTGTTGTAAAAAAATAAAAGAGAGACACATCCAAACAACAACCTTGAGTCCTGTTTAGTTTTATGGCACTTATGGTGCTGATCTTCAACTTTTGATGTATTTTTAAAATTTTTATCTGTTATTATCTTTGGAAAAAAGCCAAACCCAAGTCCCAAATGGTATATTTTGCCCTTAAGAAAGAGGTAAACCACTGAAATTGATTTGTACAAACTTAATAACTTAATAAAGACAACTCTTTCCAATCACAAAAAAGTTTTAAGTTTAAGTTGACTGCACAGTAATGATAGCAGAGACACAATTTATGAGTCTATAACAAATTCAAAGGTGCAGTAAGTGAGAAAGATAGTTGATTGTTGAGGCACATTTTCAGATGGTCAAATACAGATGCTCAACCAACCCAAAGAGTCAGTATCTGACAATCTGTGAAAGAGACTCAACAATCAACTATCTTTCTCCAGAATCACTTACACCTTTAAGAATACAATTTCTTTGCCAGTTACCACATTTAGTTATTCTACATTTTTTATTTCCAACATTCCTGTATATCTTATATATCTTCATCCCACATCACAGCTGGCATCCCAAAATGCTGCATCACAACAAAAAAGGACATCCCTGAACGAGTGCTGCTGAGGGTTCACAGATGGGACATGCAGCAAAACACTGGTGCCTGTGACATCATTGCACTGAGGTGAGTAGTGAAGATGAAAAATGAACCTAATGATCAAATGCTTGATTTTAGTATCTTCTGTCTAAACTTGAAAACTAGCTATTACAATGAAATTAACCGCTCAGCCATTAGGATGCTTTAACTGTAACATGAACATATACATGTGCATATAAAGTCTATATTACTAATTAATTATAATAATTACTAATAGATGAGGCTACTACAGACAAATGAATTTCCCCTTGGGGATTAATAAAGTATTTCTATTCTATTCTATTCTATTCTATTCTATATTGTGCATTTTAGCTGTTATCTAAACTGAATTTCCTTTCCTTGTCGGTCCACAGACTGTATGTAAAGGGCATGAGGAAGCCCATATGTGCCAGTCCCAAGGTGAAGAGACACCCAGTGTTCATTCAGAGGTTTAAACAGAAGAGGCAGAGAACAACTTTCTGAGCAACAGAGCTGTGGAATGAAATTTTTCACAAAAATTGTCTGTCATGTTTTCTACTGTTGGTGTTTCAAGTGCTTGTGTCATACAGAATACAGCCTCGTGGTTGTTTCTATATACTGAGCATGCAAAATATCTACATTAACTTGTGAAAAGCAGCTACTTGCATTTACATTTATAAAGTGGTGGAAAGTAACAAGTACTTACTTCTACACTGTATACATTTTCTTCATAAGAATTGCTGTACTTTACACTCCACTACATTTATTGCAGTTATCATTACTTTTCAGGTTAAGATTTTAGATACAAAACATGCAATTTGCTATAAAAAAAAATCTGATGCATTGTTATAAATAAAACTACCTAACAGTAATATGAAGCAGTACTGCTTATATGGTCATGTAGTGTTAATAATGATCTTGTCATAAAATTATATAACACTGACAAGGACCATTCTGTATTATGTGTACTTTTGATTTTAATACTTTAAGTATATCCTGTTCCTTATAGTGCTGTACTACTGCTTAATTAAATTTTGAATTCAGGAGTTTTGCTTATAATGGAGTATTTTTATACTGATATTTTTACAGAAGTCGGTGATGTGAATCTACCACCACTGCTTTCACACACAAATTGTTTTGGAAAATAAATAAATAAATAAAAAATCTCTGTAAAATGTTCTTTGTGTCTTTGTTGTTTTTATTTTACATTTATGTATGCCTCCAGATGTGGTCGTGGTGATGATTGTTTTGCAATAGTCAAACTATCAAGAGAGAGAAGCAAATATGAGAAATTGAGCTTTGCTGACTGATAAAAACTTGACTTTGTCTTGGTATTCATGACTTGAGACTTAGACTGGAGACAGATGATTCAAAAGGATTTTTTTCTAGATATTAAGGAGTTGCATTTTGTTTTTGAAACACAATTGGGTGATTTTTAGTGCAATGTGCACAAACCTGGCAACCGAGGCTTGTTATTGATGCCACAAAATGTCAAATATCAGTTACATTTATAAAGTTGCAATAGTTTTCATTCTCAAAGTATATTTCTTTGGCTCATTATGTATTTAGTTGATAGAGACAGCTGGAGCAATGACGGGAAAGAGAGGAGAGAGCAGGGGTCACATGCACCAAAGGGCCACAAGCTGCTGCAAAGGACTGATAGCCAGAGGTGGCAAATATGAACTCATTTTTTACTCAAAAAACAAAAAACAAAAAAAAACAAGTATAAAAGTAAAAAGTAGCCCCCTTAAGGAGATTTGTACTGGCTGTTTCTGTCATATATTATATATTGTATCTCGAAGACCATTAAATCTATCTAATTTAAAATACAAAAAAACAAAAAAAAACTATATACAGAACATAATGACCATTAACTTTGCCCCAATGTGCAAATCAGTTTTTGATGTCAGTTGAAACCATGATCGACACAATAACACATCTCAGGTCTTTTTTTTTTGTTGTTGTTATGAATTCCTTCATCCCACGGGATTACTCAAATCTTACTCGCAACAGAAGCTTGTTGTCCAAGTTCTTTGAATCAAGGTGTGCCCTTTTCGGTCTAAAAAAATCAGTGCTAAAAAGCCTCTCACAGACAGCTCACTGATTCACTTGACACCTCTTCTCCATGACTGAGTCTCCCTATCTGTCCATTTTGTCTTGTTTCATGTTTCACGTCATTTTTGTCTTGTTATATCTATCATGCTCATGAGTGACGTACACTGATGGATACACCAAAGTCCCATCTATTAAGGATGAAATCGTTCTTGATGTTGGGTGGGAAGTGTGCAATGAATCCAATCAAAAAATAATCACAGTCACAAAGTATTTGTGCTTATTTACTTCCCACCTCTGCTGATAGCCTCAGTACATTGGACGCACACTCCACCAACTGAGCTGCTGGAGCACCCCAGCAATAGTTTATATTTCATGACCACTGTCAGTGAACTGATTTGAATGTGTAAACTGAGGCAGACTATCAGAATTGTGTATGATTTGACTTGTCACTTGCTTGTTGACTGGCTTTGAGCAATGGCTTGAAGGTTAAGACCTGAGACCATGACTTCCACTTGTGTGTCTAACTCCTACCTCTGATTTCAGTATAAAGATCAAAATATTGTAGTTATCAAAGATTTTCTAAAATGTTTTCTGGCTTTACCAAGAAATGCTGTCAGAAACCACCAACCTACTGATGAAGTTATGATCAATCATCTGGGTCAACACTGGATATCAGAGGGTATTCATAAATATCATGTCAATACTGAAACCAAATACATATTTGGTAAGACGTTTTCACATCTAACGAAAGTAAAAAAAAAAAAAAACTTTATATATCTGAGGAATCTATAACTGCAGATCTTTAAAGAAACAAAAGTAAACTTTCCTTGTTCAGTCTTGTCCTCTGATGGAAACCCTGACCCTGCAGCCCCCATCTGTCATGACTAATAACATAGAGACAGGCTATGTCATACAACAAAGGCTGTAAAACTTTCTGGAAAGCTTCACTGGGCTGATTTATTTGGTTTAATTCCAAGGTGACAGATTCTCTTAAAAACCAGAGACAAAGACTCAACCAGTAATCACACCTAATCTGTTACTGAGTAGCTTTTTCCATTTTTGTGTCAGTTTGCTTGTTTTTGTGATTGTATTGTACTTAAATGCATTTAAAGACATGTTTTATTTTTACATTTTGTAATTTTTCCACTGATCATATCCAACACTGGGGAAAAATTTTACTCTTACTCTGATTTTCGGGTCATTACTTTTACTTAAAGGTATGATATTCAACATTTCCCTAAAAAAAACAACAAAAAAACAATAATAGGACTTAAATAATCCCTCTCAATCACTTATCACTGACGGCTGGTGGTGGCAGCTTTTAATAAACTAAAGAATAGTGTTAATTAGAGTAATTTTCCCATGAAATTCAGCTCACTCTTTGTCATGCCTTTAGAAAAACTGATGCCCAGTATTGTGGAGCAGTGAAAACCAACATTTCATTCATCCGAGACTTAAGTGAGCTTTCATTGAAATGCCAGTTATGCTCTCAGTATTCAGTAGAATGCAACATTCATTGCAGAAAATGAGAAATTATTTCTCCATGTGCACAAGTACAGGCAAAAGGAGCTCAAAGAAAGAAAATGCCTCAGGCAGCACCTGATGTTGCAGTAGTGATGTGCGGTCTTCCAGGTTTCATTCATCAACGATTAGTCAGTTGCTTTTAAGTAAATCCTGTGAGACCTACAGCTACCGCAGTTATGCAGTACGCCCATTAAGCAGTAAGTTTGTACTTAAGTGACATCTTATCAAAATCCAAAAGTGCTGATGTGAAAGTCAAGTGAAATTTTGTATATATTGACAAAACAATCAAAGTGAACAGTGATCCACCGGTTCACTACTCCATTCACAGTCACCTATATCGAGCTATTAATCAGGTTAAGACCCGAGTCTTGGGGCTGCTATGATTATGAATAACTCATCCTTTCCAAACAGCAGGATTCCACCTCTAGCAAATTACAGCAATCTGCCCTTTCAATCATTCAGGCTAATAAAACCAGAAGTAATACTTTCTGTTACTGCTCGAGTCAGAGCAGGTTGACTGCAGGCAGTGAAGCAGTGGTTAATGTGAAGATAATTCAACATATTACACCCTTTACCAAAGAGATAGCACACAAAAATAAGAGCAATTTTCATTTATTAGAGACCTGAGTTCATATCCAAACAGTTAAAGGACAGTTCGCCCCAAAATCAAAAACACATATTTTTCCTCTTACTTGCAGTGCTCTTTATCCATCTGGATTGTTTTTGGTGTAAGTGCTCAAGTTTTGGAAAAATCAGCTGTAGAGATGTCTGACTTTTCTCAAAAATACCAGGAAAGGGCACTCAGCTTGTGGTGCTCAAAGCTCCAAAGAATACACTTGGACAAGAGGATTGTGCTTGTGACAGCGCATGAGGTAACCATTACGGGTGTCACGATTCTCAAGCGCATGATTCAATTCAGCTTTAGATTTCAAGGTCACGATTTGATTTGATTTTCAATTTTTTCTCTGATGGCTATGCCATTATAAGACCATCTAGTCTTGATCTGTAAAGATCTTTTCTTCTTTTTTCTTTTTTTTGCTCTGTCAACAATTTTCAAATTCTTCTTTAAAAAGAAGGAAAAGCGCAGCTGCAGGTGTTGTCTGCGTGTCACATGTTGTCTTTGAAGTGGTTTTTAAGCCGGGGGGGAGTGAAAAACAAATCCTGTGAAACTCGCCAGTCTTAGTTTTAGTTTATTAAGATCCCCATTAGCTTTTGCAAAGCAGCAGCTATTAAACTGGTTTGATTCTGACCTATTTTCGACTTTGCTCATTTTGATCAATGTTTCACTTGTTGCTGTAACCTCTCATCCATGAGTGGATGCAGGCTTCCTTCTGCGCAGTGGTGGACTCAGGCTTTTCAGGGTCCTCCTGAGTCCTCCACTGCTTCTGCAAAGTGATACAATTGAGTGTAGTCTGGTAGAAAGAAAGTAGCTCCTACATGAAACTCCTCACAACAAGGTCTATGGATTATCTTGAGTAACCGGGGCATGATTTCTGGAAAGTGACATTGCTGTTGAGTTTTTCAAAAATATTGTTTGGCGCTTTGAGCACCACGCGCTGAGTGCATTCCAGTTACATTATGTTGGAGAAAAGGCAGACATCTCTATGGCTGATATCTAAAAAACTCAGCAACTCACACCACACAAATCTAGACTGATTAATAGCACTACAGGTAAAAGGAAAGACGTGTAATTCAGGTTTTGATTGAACTGTCCCTTTAAAGAGTCAAACAGGCTCTATGACATCAGGAACAGAAAAGATTTTGAGAAAATAAACAAGACTATGTCAATTGAGGGCACAGCAAAAGTTACCGGAACACACACACAGTGTGCGGTGTTGAACACCTGCCGACAGCGTAATCTGTTATCATAACTCTCCTGGCACTGATTCATCAACACTTTAACTGGCAGCCTGAAAAATTTGGCAGGGGCTCACCTCGCCTCAAATGCCAATGTGTTGAAAAGATGATCAAAGACTGGGGGAAAAAACTATACAAATTGTTATTTACAACTTAAATGTAAAATAAAAATTGATAGCCCTAAGCATGACAACAGAGCAGACTTGCACAATCAAATTGCTGAAAGTAAAGCTGACAGAAAATGCATTGTGGTTTGTTATCAGTTCAAGATGCTTACTTTTACTGAGAGGACTTCACAAGTCTGATGTAATAGCACCCTCTAGTGGAAGATTGACAAGAATCATCAATCTTTATTGGCCAAGTGTGTGAACACACGCAAGGCATTTGACTCCAGTATTCAGTTCAATGTACCCACACCCAATTCTGAGAACAGTTTACAGGGACACAGAAAAAAGACATGAAGCTAAAAACAGTAACAAGAGAAAGTAAAGAAGTAGGTGTAGACTGCAGCAAATAGAACAAAAGCAAATAGAGATATCATTAGATACAGAAACTGCGGTGCAAGGCAGTGTGCTGTACAACAACATTTTAATCAGTTTAACTCCTCCACTGCAGATTCTTCAGATTTACCACAGTGAGTGTTTTCGAAGTACTATGTTTCATGGTTGTTTTTCATAGAGGTAATGTACATATGTACATATCACAGCTATCAGGCAGCTCCACATGCCCCTGCAAAGTACAACCACATTCTACATTAAGTACTTCCTCTTTTCAGAGTTTCACACAGGAAACTGGCTCCAGAATGATTACACAATCCTGCCGGCTTTGGTAAATCTTTGGTAAATCATAGTGTCAGATAACTTATTATAGCACTTAACCCCATAAAAAATTAACAATAATCTGCATATTATGAATGTAAAATATGTTTGACTGTCAAGGTTTGCTTTGATAAACCATACAGTCTTATATCAAGTATCTCATCTCTTTAATTATTGACTATGGGTGATCACCTCAATGCAGCTTTTTTCCCCCAACAGATCTTTTGACAGCAGTATATTGAAAACTCTGATCAAACTAACTCCAGCAAACTAGATTTAAATGAGGATGTTTGTCTTCCAAACAGCAGATTAATGGTTGCAGTTTACTTTAACAGAGAGGTTTACAGAGCGTTCTCTGTGTACTGAAGCGTGACGACCAATGTTTAACTTGCCATAACTGTCAGACAGCTCTTCAGGCTGAAGTTGAGCAGAAAGTCCTGCATAATATCATTAAATGATTGTCTACCTAAAAGCAGAATATGCAGCATTGTAATCAAGTGCACCATTCAAAGTTGGTCCCTCCCTCCCGGATCACCAAATGAGAGAGAGGGTTTGTTATTTAGATTTATTATTTACTGCATGTTGTATCGTATGTATTGTGTATAATCTGATTTTTTGCTTTGGCAACATGTTTGATCTAAAATGTCATGCCAATAAAGCTGATTAAATTGAAATTGTTTTTCTATTGTCAATTTTGGCTGAGCTGCATCACAAGACTCGTTTTTAAAAAGACTGTGTTCAGCTCTCAGTACTTGTGTTTCTGTCCCACGGAGTAAAGGTCAAGCTACTTTTGTGTGTACATACATGACAAAATATTAATTAATTTAAGTTGAATTATTTTAAAATATTATCCATATATGTACACTTGTTTTTTGTTTGTTCTGTCAACATGAACTAATAAAAAGTTGTCATAAAAAATAAGAATTAGGACAAATTATTGGGAATTAAGCCATTCGACTTTATTCTTGATGTGGTATTTACATTTTTTCTCTATTTTTCAAGTTAATTCTCAACATTTTCACTTTATTCTTAACATTTCAACAATATTCTCATAATAGATAAGAAAATGAAATCTACCTCCTCTAATGTATTTTTTCTGGCACTAATACTAAAAGTTGGACTTTATTCAGAACATTTTGACTTTATTCTCAGCATTTTTACTTTTTTCTCAAAATGTAAAAGAAGACTTGTGGAAGAGTATTTGAGCCAGACATTTTTTTAAAAATAAGAGGAGGAAGATTTTTTATTTTGCATTTTGAGAATAAGATCAAAATGTAGAGAATAAAGTCGAAATTGAAATACCAGTTTGACATTATTCCTTAACTTTATTCTCGGCATTTCAATCTTATTCTCAATTTTTATCCTCGTAATGCAAAATTAAAAAACCAAAAGCCTGGCACTGATACTGAAAATTGGACTTTAATCTCGACATTTCAAGTTTATTTTCAACATTTCGACTTTACTCTCGCCATGAAAACTTTTAAAAAGTCTCCCCCCCTCTCTTTTATTATCTTGAGAACATGTACTGAGAAGAAACACATACCCACTGTTGCTGTCACGTGACTTCCTGTATTGTGGTTGATGTCCGCTTGCTCTGCAGCAGGTTCTCTTGGTTAGACTCTGCCTCTACACTCTTTGGCCAGTCTGTCACAAAACCAGGAACTACTCCGCCCTAAGGGAACATATTTTAAAACTCCAAGAAGTGTCTGTATACTCTCTGAAGTGTCTAAAGATGTCTTCCAGCGCCTGTCAGGAGACTGTTGAACACTCCGGACAGCTCAAGTTCTTCTCTGCTGTGTTTTACGCCGCCAGCTCGATTCTTATTACGGTGGTGAATAAAACCGTGTTGACGAGCTTCAGGTGTGTAGCTGTCAAAGACTCATTCACGAGATGTCAATCCAGAAAGCGCTCACCCAGAGGAAACTTGTTTTAACACAGAAAGACTCACACTTGGCCAGTTTTACTCTTCATGCTTTGTTTTGGCAGGTTTCCCTCCTACATGTGTCTGGGAATTGGCCAGGTAAGTTTTACAGATGGGAATGTTCCCCACCTGTCTGTCACACTCATTCATGTCATGAGCACTTTGGTCTTTTCAGATGATCACCACTCTTGTTGTCCTGTATGCTGCCAAAATGAGCAAAACAATCCAGTTTCAAGATTTTGACAGAAGTGTTCTCTTAAAAGTGAGCATTTCTCATATTTCAAGAAGAAAAATGTTAATCTTTATTTAATTATCCCCTGCAGTATTTTCCAAAATATTTTACACTCTTTATTCTCCTGCCAGATCTTCCCACTTCCTCTGCTGTATATTGGCAACCATATAACAGGACTGGCAAGCACCAAAAAACTCAGGTTTTGCCTTTGTGTTATCTAATTTAGCTAATTTTGGTCCTTGGGATTCACGTGTTAATTCATCCTTAAAACATGTTTTTGTTTTTGTTTTTTTGCAGTTTACCCATGTTTACAGTATTACGGAAATTCACCATATTGATGACAATGATCTTAGAAGTATATGTACTAAGGTAAGATATAGCTCTGTTTGTCTATTACTGTTATAGTTTTGGAGCACTTTATGAATTACAAATCAACTAATGACAGAACTGGTCTGAAAGTACTGTACATTATGTATCTTTATGCATATTATGCACTCTCCCATGGAGAGATTTACAATCAGTTTATCAGTAGAACTAAAACAAGATAAGAGCTCTTGGTTTTGATCTGCATGTTTGTACTTCTTTTCAGAAAAACATTTCCAAAACGCCTTGTTTACAGTGTTGTGACCATAGTCCTTGGTGCCATGGTTGCTGCAAGGTATTTTTTTTTTTAGTAGTAAATTAATTCAGTTTGAATTGTTTATAAATTACTTGTTAACACCTGTTGTAACTACACTGGTACAATGAAACAGTCAAGCATCACATTGTTCATGTAAAGGTACATAAACAATTGTACATAAATGTGAAACAAATGACAGTGAATAGTAACAAGTTACTGCGTGTGCCTCGTTGACCGTACGCAATATGGTATTTTGGGGCCCCATGTTTCTCCTCTGTAGCCGTGTTTGTTGTGGTCAAACAGTTACACCTGTGCTTTCGCTCCATCTTTCCATCTCCTCCAGTTCTGACCTGGCCTTCGATGTGGAGGGATATACTTTCATCCTGCTGAATGATGCCTTTACTGCGGCTAACAGTGTGTACACAAAGAAGAAACTTGGCATTGAGGTAACATTCCCTGCACATTGTGTACAAATGGAGAGGATTTGTGCTGTATTTTTCCTGTACTTCCAGTTGATAAAGAAAAGGGACAAGTGCCTGACAATAAGGCTGTAGAGGATTGTATAACTGCATAGCTGTGCTGCAAAAAAGGAAGGAGGTTCAACTTGTTTTCTCAGGCTTAATGTCTTTGTTCATCTAAGACCTTCGCTGGGAAACAATGTTCGGTCAGTTACTGTAAACTTAAGTGTGTCGTCATTGTCAGCAGATAAACTTTAATATTGTGTATGTTGTTCAGTATCAAAACTGGTCAAAGACATTTTATATGAGATTTTTAATATTGTAAGTTGAGAACAGAGGTGGTGGCTTTGGCTTTGTTCATCCACCCTTTAAGTAAACAGGATCTTGAACACACCCTAGTCCACATACTATACATAATAATAATAATACATTATACTTATATAGTGCTTTTCAGGACACTCAAAGACACTTTACAAAAAAAAGGAAAGATAAATAAAAGAACAAATAAGGGATGAGGAGAGGAAACTGTCAGTGATTGAAAGCAGTGTTGAACAAGTGAGTCTTGAGTGATTTTTTTTGATGGAGGATGGAGGCTTATGGAGGATTGAGGGTGATGTGGTCACGGGTGTGAGGGTGAGTGAGTAGCCGAGCAGCAGAGATGTACTGGAGCTTATTGAGAGTTTTTGATGGTGAGCCATAGAGGAGACTGTTGCAGTAGTCCAGACGGGAGGTGATGAAGGCGTGGATGAGGGTTTCTGCAGCTGTGGAGGAGAGGGATGGACGGAGGGGGTGATGTTCTTGAGGTGAAAGAAGGCTGTATATAAAAATATAACAGGACATCAGCTGAATTTACTCTCAACCACTTAATTTTTTTCACTTACAATTTTAGACACTGACAGCTGTCACTTATAGAAGTAAGTAGAAGTATTTTGGTCACAGTTTGTGTAATATTTCCCTCTTTTTTGTTAAGGGCCTTGGGAAGTATGGTGTCTTATTTTACAATGCACTAATAATTATCATCCCCACTTTCTTGGCAAGTGCATTTACTGGAGATTTACACAAGGTACGTACAGTAACTATGATGTTATCGAGTGTATTCTTTCTGTGTGTTTGTGCCCAAAACATTATGCTTTTCCTGCTTGACCACTTTGTCTGTTTTGCCCAACAGGCAGTCACATTTGAAGAGTGGGTTAAAGTCACATTTATTTTTTGCTTCCTGGTGTCCTGCTTCATGGGGTGTGTCATTATAATTAAGTTCAAACTGTTCAAATACACCTGTTTGACAAGTCCAAAATCATTCTTCCCTTACTTCCTCAGCCTGCCTGGCTTTTTAAGACTCAGTTCTGTTTTTTCAGGTTTGTGCTGATGTATTCCATAGTCCTGTGCAGCCACTATAACTCAGCACTTACTACCACAGTAGTGGGAGCAATAAAGGTAAGAACACACTGATGGGATACTATTTTTAGACTAGAAAGCACACACACTGCATATCTCCAACAAGGTTGCCCAACCCTCCAATTTCCTTAAATAGAAAATTGTTAAAGGTCCAACCTGCATGTGGATCTGGATTTTTTGTTTTGTTTTGTTTTGGTTTTCAGCGTTGATCCAGAATTAAAATCTACAGAATTTAACAGAATGGGTTCTTTTTGCTTGTAATGTGACTATTTTCATTTCAGGTAACAAAGATTGTTTTTGAGCAAAAAAAATAAGAAACAATAGATTAAACCAACCTGAAATTACCTCAAGAAGGGATGAACGTTAGTTATTTTGTAGATTTTAGTAGAACCTTTGAATTTGAAATTTCATCATTTCATTTCTTCACCCACAGTTCAAAACAAAGTGTGAACATTTGTTGGAAAAGTCGGCAAGCACAAAATGTAGGACACATGGTTATTATAATGCAAGATTCAATGTGGAGCAGAGATTAAAAACTAATTTATGAGAGCATTAATTATTCATCTCCCAACAATTATCACTTCAGTGTATATATGAACAAATAAATGTATAAATAAATACCTGGTAAGGTGCTAGTTAATATTCTGAGTTTTGCAAACAGCACCCTCCACCAAGGAGGTTGTTTGAACATGTTCATTGTTTTTGATGGCTTATCACCAGGCCCACACAGTTTCTGCACCTGCACATTTCTGAACAACCCTCCATAGATTTTCCGCAGATTCTGGAGAACTATTTTTATCAAAATATTTTTATCTGCCCAAACAAGATCATCACTAACTTGCATAAATATTGAACTTTCCTGAAGAATGTTGCAGTAGCCTATATTGGCATCTTTGTGGGTGGAGACTACCTGTTCTCTTGGACTAACTTCCTTGGCCTCAGCATTTGGTAAGAAATCATTTTTTCCATTCAAGT
>JAJHUR010125391.1:0-15392 GCA_027495735.1 Lutjanus campechanus | reverse complement strand
CCCAGATCCGATATATAATCACCCAATCAGGCGCAGGAATGAACTGTGCTGGTCAGTTAAAGGTGTCCAACAGGCTGCAAATCAGTTTGGCTGTTTGCCCGCTGATGACATCCCTCCCCCGACTAAATGCCTGTTGAGGATCTCCACACCAAAATGTTCGAGCTGCCTTTGTGAGCCAACTTGACCGCAGAGTTACACCACTGATTAAGGGTGAAATGCCTTGCTCAGGGGCACATCTGCAGCGTGAAATAATTTGGGCTGTGAAACCAAAGTTGCTGACCAAAGCGGGGGTCAGCGAGCTTGAACGATGGCCCCCTCTGCTCTCTGCAGCTGTCTGCGTTGGCAGCGGACGCCGCCGGGCCCTGCCAGTCACCAGCACTGTCAGATCAAGTCGGTAACGATCCCCTGGAAGCTGTTCAACAACCCAAAGCCATCAGTCAGGGAAACAAAGGCCCGCCCACAGCATGGTCTGGCCCAGAATGCAGCCATTCATCGCGAGGGGGAAGCCGGAGCGCCGGCCAAGCCTTTCATGGACAGAGAAAGGGATCTGTAACCAAACCATGCTCAATTAAGGCTCTGATTCGCCAGGGGAGATAAGGGGTAATCAATCATCCGTGGCCGGGCCTTGTGCAAACAACGTCAGGATGTGTCAGTCGGGCAGCACTGCGCCAAAGTCAGCTGACGACTCTCAGACAAAGGTGCAAGGGCTTGTCCTGTCAAACTCTTTCACACAGAGCTGCTGTGTCAGAAAACAGATCCGCCGAACAATAAAGGGCTCTGTGCCGTCCCCTGTGGGCGCAACGGCTTATCAGCAACTCATTTGTACAAGTGGTAATGAATATACAGTAAATAGACTGACTCAGAACCACATATGAACTAAGATCCAGATAAAAAACCCTCCAGCGCTCTTACCTCATCTGTGCACGGGTGCAAACATGGGAACAGTTTCAGAAGCTGCCAGTGATGTATAATAGAATCACTCACTGGCAGCTTCAAACCGTAATCCAGCTGAGATATGTATTGTTTATTCAAGAGCTCCACCTCTGGAAAGCTTTATGATGAAGCGATAGTGATGTAATTCTGTTTCTAAAGAAAATGACACAGCTCTGTACCAGCTCGATTAGAGCTTATCAGCATGTCTGAAAAACAAATTAATGCCTCACAATCGTCTCCTCATCGTCTCCTCATCTGAAGATGAGATCAAGTCTTTTGAGAAAACACACACCCACCCCTGATTTATGATGAATATATATATAACTTCTGGTCTCGTTTGGCTCCGTCTGGGGGCGATGTTACATATAAACCAGTCACATCTGATGTAGGATCCTGATGTGGGCGAGCAAAGAGTTTAAAAAAACTACATGGTTCATATACTGCAGCAAGGTAGTGCTAATAATGTCTGAGAAAGTCTCAACAAAGTTTTAGTCAGATGTTTTACTTCTTCTGTACTTTACAGATCATTGGCAGTACCAAGAAGATATTGTCACAGTCAGCATCCTAAAAACTTCCTGTAAAAACCATCATGTCTTTAGTGGTGTGAAAAGATTCACATTATTTTATCACTTTTATACTTAATCACTTCAGTGTATTAATGCATATTGGGATTTAGTAGGATCAGATTCTATTAAAAAAAAATATAGCTGCAGGTCTCTGGAACCCAAAAAATGAGGAAGTAAAGTCAATTACTTCCTGAACAAAACACACAGTTTAAGTAGAATTTTTTGAGCCGTTAAAAAGGGTTTTGTCTGCAAATATTTTCCACACCTGGTGCTTTATTTCCAGTACCTGATCTTAATCTGAGAATGACAGCATAACAAAAATGTGTTGTTTGTTTGTTACATAAATGAAATAGTTTTTTTGTGATCTACTGTGATATCTGATGGTATAACTCTGGCCCTGTTCAGAACTGTTATTAATATGTGACCTGAGTGATTCGATCACAAGCCGACAGCACAAAGTGCAGCTGTGAACCTTCTCAGGACGTGTTTGAGATGTCACATGACAGACAGACAGACCGCCTACTCAACTGATGTCCTGTAAGTCCATCATTTGTTTCACTGTAATGCAAATTACATATGTGTTCTCTTACCTGGAGCAGATGTTTGTGAACACATTAGTAACTCCAGATTCTCTTTAAAAAATGTGCTATTTTGAGAGTTGTTGAGTTAGAGGAAACTTTACAAACTTTGTGAAATGCTGTTTAGGACAAATTCTTCATTATTTGGGCCTTCTTGTAAATTCGGCAAGTGTTATACATCATGTTATTTCTTTCTTTGTGGAAAATATTTTAATAATTTTAATGCTTACTTCTGTTGAGCCGCTGATTTAAAAACAGACCATTTTGCAAATGTGTTCATTTGCACACAGACTGAGGAAATAAAACAGCCACGGCAAATTCTCAAACAGTTGTGCCTTCTTGTATTAAATGCAAAACTTCCTTTCGTTGTAAAAAACGTGTGGCTGTTACAATGCAGACTGGTGAGACGCTCCGTGGTGCGCTAGGATGCACTTTTACTTTCTCTGACTCTAACATTAATGTCTTTCTTCATCAGCAGTGAACATCAGATTTCCACACAGTCAGAGGAAGTAAAAGTGTGCATCATCATGCATCATCAGTTCAGTTACAAAATCCCAGCGCACCATGGAGCGTCTGTGGGTTGATGTCAGTGCGGGTAAAACATGAGGCTTATTGTTTGCTGATAGATCTTTTGCGTAGCGCTGAACTAAAAAAAATGAAAAAGCAACAAATAAACAGCTGAATTTACCCAGCATTTAGAGCAGGGAAGTGAGATCCAATCACAAGTGGTCACTTGAGATGCAGACTCAGAGGTGTCCACTTGATGCATGTTAAGACCAGGTCTGAACAGGGCCTACAGTATGTAAAACCATGACCCAATAAAAATATTGTTTAGAAAGAGGTTTTGTGAACTTAAAGATGGAAATCTTTATACAACACTGGGGAAACTGAGTGCAGTATGCAACATGTCAAACATCTGAGACCAGGAGCATCTATAATCTTTATTTATTTGTTAAGTTTCTTGATATCTAACTGTATGTATCTGTATATTATTTTTTATTTATGTTTGTTTGTTCGTTGAAAGGAAACATGACTATGAAATAAAGGTGACAGAATATGTATTTGGTAGAAGATCCGCTACCTTCTTTCTTTTTCTATCCTGGACTTTGACAAGGTATCACAGCATGTGGACATGTATGAATGTATATATTTTATTTAATTATTTATTTTATTAGCTTTCCTCATTTTTATCCTTAGGGCAATTTAAATCTTTAACTGTATCACATTTTACTTCTAGATGTTCCTGTTTTACCTGTTTAATGGTTTTACATTTTTACTGTTTTTATTCATTATTGATGCTTTTATTTATTTTCTTTTATGTCTTTAATTGCGGCTTTTATTGCTTTTTTGCTTGTTGCCACTTTTATGTAAGTTTCTCTTTGGCTTTTCTGTGTCTAAGCGCTTTTATTTTTATATTATTTTACTCGGCTACATTGTAAATGAGGTCTCTACCTCAGTGTATTTGCGATTTGTTAAAATAAAGGTTGAATGAATGAATGAATGAATGAATTTTTTACCTCTTTTCCTAGTGCCTGTAAACCCATCTGTATTACTGCATCTGAAGATCATATAACAATGTATTCAAAAATTAAAGAAAGGAGCGTTAAAAATAAATAAATAGAAGAGATTGTGGAGCAAAGAACAAACCCAGAAAATATAATTTCCCGTGGATGTAGATGGATGAAACTTGTCTTCATGCATCCCTGCTGTGTTTTGTTCATTGCTTTGGTGTTATTAGGTTGTTCTGTGATGTCTTTCTCAGTGAGGCCAGACTTTCTTCCTGTTTTCTTTCCTTGTTACTCTTGGTTGCTATCACTTCTCATGCTAACTTCTTCTTGCCTTTATTCCAAACCAGAGTGCCTCATTTTCGAGCAGCAGAGGGTTTTTTCCCTGGGAAAGAGCTACCAGACGCTGCGTGTTTAGACCACAAATGTGAAAAGCCTTCATGAACCGGCTGCAGGTTGAATCGATGGTAGCAAACGGGACCTTTTATTTATTCAAAACTGTCGGGGATTATTACTTTCACTGTTCTAAAGTTGAAAAAGCCACTGAATTTTCTCACCGCTCCCTCTTCTCCTCTTCACACGGGATTCATTTCCAACCCAACAGACGTGTAAAAGCAGTATGTCTTTAGTGAGTCACCGGCAGTTGGGCACCTTTCAACTGCTGCCTGCTGGTTAAAATATCCTCCGTTTTCTCTGTGTCACATGGATGAGATCTCAGCAGAGACCACAGAGGCGAGCAGACTGCAGCCTCTTCTCTCTGTGAATCATCATCCACCTTCTGCCTGCTGATTCTGACACCTAACTGAACTCTGGAGAGTTTGTTTCCTCCACGTCTCTTTTCCAGAACAAACACACTCATACACACTCATAAAGACTCATAAAGATTTACGCAGATATGTAATAAAATACGAACAAAAAGACAAAATTCAGCAGCTGCGAAGTCAACAAGAACTGGATATTACCCATAAAAACTTTTTATTTAATCTTTTTATTGAGTTTCTGAATATGAGAAACAGTTCCTACGTCGGAATCCCAACTTAACAAAACACACACGCGCATAAAACCTCAGCAGGGAAGACACTATTAAAAACACTCACATAGTGTTTATGCATTTACATAATGCAAAAAAGAAAGAAACAAAAAAGTTTTGATGAGGTTTCAATAAATATGATGCAGCTGTTGTCAAATCTGGTCCAGCTGCAGAACAGTTAATAGAGTCAAAAACAGTCAAAACTCATTTTATATATCAGCATATATTTGTAAAGGGTGTTGGCTGAACCCATTTGCAGCGCACAGGCACAGAAAGACGTTTGGCTGAACAGGAACTTGAGCAGGTGAAGCAACACAGGTAACAGTTCGTAACTCGGGCAGTGAGTTGAAACACTGTATCTGAGGTTCGGGCTTGAAAGACAAATCAAGCTGAACCTGGAAGCCCACAGACCCGAACAGTTCTGTTCAGTGGCAGGTGACGGTGCCAGGAGGAAGCAGGCAGGAAACAAGGTTGACTTGGCAGAGAGTCCGGAACCAGACGAGCAAATGAGGGACGAGGTGAGTAGACAGACAGGGCAGACGAGCCGACAGGGGATGAGCAGGTGGTAAGTCAAGGCCAGACGAGGGATCAACGAGCCGACGGGTAGGTAGGTACACAATGACAGTCTCTGTGCCGCGGCCAACTACAGGTAGGCAGGTGGAAACACTCACGCTGTAGCGTCATCGAATGGAAACGGCGGGCAGCCAAAGACAGGAACAGGAACGAAGGATGCTGAGACAGGTCTCGTGGTCGGGGACAGAAGGCTGGTGCGTTTACTGGGGGGAAAAAAAGACGAAGAGGGCTGGTGAGAGAATAAACGTTTTTCTAATAAAGTCAAACTGAAGTTTCAAGGTTTCCAACATGATAAGTTAACATGCTGACACTTTTTTAAAAAAAAAAGGCAGTTTCTGTAGAGACACTGAAGCCAGAAAAATGAACCGTGAACAATGGTTAGAGCTGCCCCTGACTAAAGTCGATTTTAGCCGACTAATCATCACACATCTATGATTTAATTGTAATTGTTTAAATATGTTCTAGTTCCAGGACTGAGAGGGATTATTACAAGTAACATTATTAACACTGAGCTACATTACAGAGAACTTTAGAACCATATTAATGAGCCTTTAAGATATAAATTTACAAGGGGAATGAAGCGATCCGCCTCTTAAAATGCTAATAACTGATTTATTTTATTTTATTTTTTCCAGTTTTGCATGCATACATGTGAATTAGCACATCACATAAGTCACAGTCATATAAGTTTGCACACGCAGGGGGAAAAAAAAGATAGAAAAACTCATAATTGCCTGAGGCCACAGCCTTCAGAGGGAGGTCAGAGTTGCATTCAGGGTCAGATCAGTTCCTGGGGTTGTTGGGTACACTGTGTTATGAGTTGTCTCGGTTGATTGGCCGAGAGCAGGAAGTCTGCGCAGGGGACCAAAAACCCCTTTTCACATCACCCATCATCCCATGCTGCTCGCTGCTCTGAGTCTTACTGGCCGGAGCTGCAGAGAACTCATTGGCATGTCAAGTTTCAGAGATGACAACTCTACAGTAGCTGGCTTTTTTTTTTTTTCTTTTTTTTTCCCTCTCTACTCTTTTCTCTTCACGTCTCCTCTTGGGAAAAATTCTTGGCTGGGGGAAAAGGATCCAGAGGAATGGAAGAACTGAAGCAGCTTGCACGAAGAAGAAGCTGTTGTTTTTACAGTTGGTGAAGTCCCACTTTGCACCGCGTGTCCTCGCCGCCACTACTGCTGCATGTTTGTCCCATCTGAAGAGACATATGGGAAAACTCTAGTTCTGCTCCCTTTTTTTAGACACCAGAAGTTACAAAGACTACTGTGCTTGCTTTGTGGAAGCTTTATCTGTCATTTTATGACCATAAATATGCACAGGCAGCAAAAATGGAAAGTTCTTCATTAACTGATCATAATAGAAACTAGAGGGGCCAAGGCCAATTAGATTAGATTAGATTAGACAGAACTTTATTGGTCCCTTGGGGAGACTCCCTCAGGGAAATTAAGATTGTCCACTCATCTGACATCAAATCTGCAAGCACAACTACTGTGCCTGGATATATCTCCCAAACTGTTGGAATTATGTCAAAATTTGCCGGATTGTGCCAAGCTGGGGCCTCATCATCTCAGCTGACCTATCTCACCATGTTAACGAAAATGGAGAATGATTTGTGCATCCGCCTCGTGATTCAGACCCATTGCAAAATTTAACGGATTCTTTCCTTGGCCCAAGCTCCACCCTTCCACCGATGTTCATGGCCTGCATAGTTTTTCCGTAATCTTGCTGACAGACAAACAAGCAAATAAGCAACAACTGAACTGAAAACATAACCTCAATTAATGACCCTGGATCGAGCAGGTTTGCAACTGTTTGGGCTTGATCACAGCAGGCTTTAAAGAACAATATGAAATATATTTGCTGGACAAAATCATAAAATAACCATGATATGTCATCAGATATTAAAGATTAAGGATCAGACATGCTAAGCTGAAATACCGGCCTCACTGACAGCAACACTACAGCCAGCATTTTCTCCTTTGAAATTTCAATTCAGGTGCAGAACATCTGTTTATGTTTTGGCCACACTGCCCGTTACACATTTGTTCACTTAACATGGGGCTAAAACTAATACAGAAGAGTCTGTTTATGAGCCGTAAGAAATCATTAATAATCTTGTAGAAGGCGTTTATGTTTATAATGGGTAAATTAAGCAACATGTTAATGGAGTCTGGAAGGCAGAAGGCAGGCGGTCACTGTATTCACGCTGTATTTCCAGAGCAATCGGCTTTTGTTTTCAGGATAACAGGCTTAGCTTTACACTGACAGACAACTGACAGTTATAAACTGCTGATCAACTGACAGCGTCTTCGAGTCTGAGGAAGAGTGGACGTGGGGAAACAACTCGCTTCAACCATAGACAATATATTAAACATGACTTTTTAAAAATATTTTTAATATACTGTCTATGGCGTCAACTCACGACATATTGCTCCTTTAAAATAGAAAAGTTTCAACTTTAAAAAATAATAATTACAGTGGAATCACTGCGATCATTTTTTTTGTTAGCAAATTTTAGCAAGGTAACATGTTATGATGGTCAAGATGGTGAACATTACCTGCTTAACATTAGCATATTAGCAAAGCCTATGTGAAAAATGGCAAAATACAGTCTGCACACTAGATAATGCTCCCACAAACATTTGTTAATATACCACATGCTGGTATAAAGTGTGCAGAGTCTGTTTTTTCTATTTTTGACATTTACTTGTGTCCAGAACCCAGTATTTATCACATTTGGATGTGCACGCTTTTATAAACACTGCTGCGCATATTCAGTGGGCCGTACAACCAGGAAGTAAACCCGGAAGTTTTTTTGGCTTATGCAGCAGGTGAGTAACCTTCATTGGACTGAATGGGCACCATCTGTGCATTCACTATCCAGTTCATTATAATATATTTATGATCCTGACAGTAACATTCAGCTCACAGAGGCTAGCATGGCTGTAGAGCTGTTTCTGTCCTGGATCTGCTGAAATGAGAAGCAAGTCTATTCAGACAAAATAAACCGATTACCAGTCAATCACCAACCAAATCTTCCCGCACCACCTAGTTTGCAAAGACACAAAGGCACATCGGGGCCATCAGTCCATATGAAAACACATCAGTCAATTCGGGAGTCATGGCAAGTTGAAATCCTGTCGACCAAAACACCAAAATCCAAAATATGTTGATGTTGGAGCTTTGGGCAAACCTCTTATTTACAGTTGGATCACGAATCGAGCCTTTAAAAAAATATTTCTAACTGGTTTCCACTGTAAGAAATATCTGCCACATCCGTGCCAGACTGAGACGGGACCAGTTCACGCAGGGAGACCCAGAACTTTGTGCAGAGGTTGAAAATCACATCCAAGCGCACAAGTCTGCCGATAGAAGCCTAATTGGCTGAAAAGTGGACAAACTCCTGCGTGTTCATTCTCACCATTTAAACATTTCTGTTCATTTTTTTCACCTCCGCTTGTACCATTCTTCTCTTTTAGTATCCAAACCGCCTTTCAGCGTAATTATGCACAGTACGCCACCACTACAGTAATAAGGAACTCAGATGTGAACTCTGGCCCCCCAGCCGCCCCCGACTATCCTCTGCCCACTGCGCTGACCAGTCACCATGGCAACTGGCACAAAACTCATTTTCCTGAATTTTGGCGATGGCTTTTGGAAAAGAGCAAAAAAAAAAAAAAAAGTGAACAGTTGTATTTGCTGTACGCGCTGTGAAAACACATCTTTCATATGGTGCCAGAGAGCCTGCGTGGCTTTGTCCTCTGTACAAATATGAGTGGCAGCCTCTTTTCTAGCCCTGAGCAAACATCACAGGCCTCATCATCCTCCTCCTCCTTCTCCTCCTCCTCCTCCTCCTCATCGCTCACTGGGCTGAAGGTACCGTGGGACTGTTCTCTGTAGACGCAGTGTAAAGAAAGAACCGGTGGCACTGGGATTGATCTGGCTTTAATTAACCATTGTACGATGATCCACGACTTCTGCCAAACAGCCGGCATGATTTACGGTCCCGCCTGTGGTTGAATGTGGGTGCGGGAGGTGGCTTCAGCTGGGCTTGTTCTGCTGTAAAAAAAAGTAGTCCAGGCTGATTTACAGCCACAGAGTTTAATCTGATATCTAACATCCCAAAATGTAGACGTTCTGAAATTATTTAGTCACCATTTCATTTCCCTAAAAGCTGCAGGCTATTCTCTTCAAAATGATCTTCTTTTTTGTTGTTTTGTTTTGTTTTAATCAAATAAGGAGATAAAGTTTGCCTTGTACCTTTCAAAATGTTTGTACTGCTTTGTAATGAAGGCAGAGTTTATAATTTTTAGGAGAAATATGGCTTGAGTGATCACGATTAAAAATCATTTAAAGGCACAATATGTAAATTCAGTCCCTGTAGGGGTCTTTTTCATGTTAAAACAGTGACAAAAGATGTAATTTAATGACATAGTGAAGCGGCGTGGGATCATGGGAGTCATTATCTTCACTTTTAGACATGTGTATGTGTTAACGCTCACTTCCTTCCTCACTGTCTGACATATCTGACTTATCCTGTGTTTTAGCAAATAATAACTAGCTAGTAATTTACAGATTATTTTGGTTTTGGACATTGTTGGAAACATTTGGAATAACACCTCAACAAAATATATAAACATGTCTCATGTTTTTAAGACATTTTAATGCTGAATTATTACATATTATACCTTCAGTGAGGCTTTATAGATCAGTAATAAGCACAGCCATGACCAAGTCAATGCTTTATAAGACACCTGTGAGTCTAAGTAGTTATAAAGTCCTGGGTGAAGTCAGACCCAAGTCCAAAATTTTGTATTTTGAGCCAAGAGTGTGTAAGAAAAGTGGACATTGCTTCTGGGTCTGCATTCTTTCTCTGCATTCACCTGCATTCTTTATAAGAGCCAGCAGGGGGCGAACTCACTGGTTGGAGTTCAATTATCTGGAAGTTCACTTCTCTTCTTCTGTGTCTGTGTTATTTCCACCTTTGTATTAATGACCTACTTTCTGATAAGACCTGACCTGACCTGATTTCTATGAGCTGTTATAAAATGATTTATCAACCCTTAACACCATAAAATCAAAATTCGTGTCAGGTTAGTCTCCAGGCTACTACTTCAGGTAAGGTGGTAGTGACTGAATAATCTTGATCGTGGTTTGCAGTGTTTTTCCATCACATGGGCAACCATGACTTATCTGAAAGTAGATCAGAGACAAACACCAAGTTTCCATCATAGATGCTGAGAGTCTCAGTAGAGTTTAAACTTTCAAACAATGCATGCTGGGAATTCGGCAAATATGCTGATCATGTTTCTTTATAAACATCTTTTAATGAGTTGATTGAACTCTGTACAGTACAATACATGCACTGAACTCACCATTTCAAGTAAAAAGACTTTAAGGAACTGGTTCCAAAAATAAATACCATAAATCATAAGTTTAATTTACTTGAATAAATAAAACCTTATTTGACTGTCATTAAACTGTCATAACCATGTCATGACACTTGTCAGTACATAAATGAGTCTTTATGAATGTTTATGACTATTGTCATTAAGTGTCTTTCAGTCAAGTCTGTAATTTATCTGAGATGTCTCTGTTGTGACAAATTGACTTCATCAAACTTAAATAAACTGTGTAACTTTATGTTTTAACGTTATTCATATGTGGTTGGTTTGGACACTGGCTGTCATAAGAGCATTATAAGTGTGTCGTGATATATTTTCCTTGAAAATGAAGTGATGCATTTTGGACTTGTCATAAAGATCACATTATGTCATTAAGTTTATGAAACTCTCAAATGCTGTATCAGTAATAATTTCCTGGAAATAAAGTGATATCAACTGGACCGGTCATAAAGATGTCATTAAATGTTATAAGGCAACATTTTTAACATTTTTTTGTTTAATGTCAAGTTATCATAACAAAGACGTCTGAAACGATGTCAGCTTTGCATTAGAAGTGACATTATTGACCAAATGACATGAAATAACAACAGTCAAGCCCTTCTTCCATAACCAGTGTCATGACATGGTTATGACTGTGTAATAACAGTCTTATGCACATCCCCTCAAATTAGCCTAAGTGTTACCAAAACTTGTATATTTACATGACGTCAATGAGAAAAGATTCGTTGATTCCACTAAATTGCTGTATGATGTTTTACAGTGTCACATGTGTTTTGCACTTGTCCTGTATGTGACCTCAAGTTTGTTATGTGTCGTTTACACAGTTAGTTTGTAACCTCAAGATGATAAAAGAAGATGAGTCTTTCCTGAGTGTTCTGTGAACGTTGCCACTCCTCCGTCGCCTCCACAAATTCCTGAATATGCATTGTTCTCAGCTGGTTTCTTCTTTTATGACTTTTATAAAGGAAAAGAGTTGAAATCACTGACTAAGCAGAGTCCTCTCAACAATATCTCCTCCTTCTCTCGGTGTAAGAGGCCGAGGATCACGCTGCGCTCGCGTTGCTACCAGTCAATACTTTAAAAAGACATGAAGAAGAGGAAAGTATTAGCATATCAAAGGCCAACATCTGACACGGCCCTGCCTGCCTGCTTGAACCTACAGTAAGTGGGGCTTCGGTGGGAGGAGGAGGTTCGACTGCAGGAGGAGGAGGAGGCGGGAAAAGCCAACGTGCGTCGGTCGAAGCTCACCGCGGGTTTCACCGCCGCTCATCAGTCACACGAGGAGAGGTAGCCTGCACCCACAAGGAGGGGATTAGGGAGGGATACGAGGAGGCCGGCGTTAGAGATGAGAGCTCTGCTTTCTGCCTCAGGCTCTGATTAAACCCAGTGCGTACACACACACACTCACACACAACACACACTACAGTTTCCACAGTGAAAGTTCAGAGGTCAAAGGGTGAGAGGGAGGGTGGCCATGAGAGGGTGGGAAGAATTAAAGGATGTGAAGTAATTGAGAGAGGAAAAGACGATGGGAGATAAAAGATGTGAGGCAGGTAAGAAATGAGGAACCGTATACCTCACAGTTTATATCCTGCACTAAAATTCAGTACCAGTGCAGAGAGAAGAGCTTTTTAATGATCTTTCCCTCACCTCAGTGTTTTAGTTGACTATAGCTTTATCCATCTGTCTTTATTTGCCATTAACAAACATCTTCCCTGACCCCAAATCCCAATATGTAAAGATAAGATAAGATAAGATAAGATAAGATAAGAGAAGATAAGAGAAGATAAGATGACAATGTCCCAGGTGCTCCAAAATTACAGTAACATGAGAATAACAGCAATAACATATCAAATATAAGTGAAATATAAAATATAGTGTATAAGGAGTAAACAGCAAAGATGCTGTGCCCTAATAAAGAACAAGAGAAGTTAGATGAGTTAAGTACAAAAGTGAGCTAAAATAGAAAATGTAGTGTTGACGCTTACATTGCATTGAAAAGTTAATATCAAAGTAATATCTGCAGTGATATTGAGAGGTAATAAAAAAGTTATATTGCACCAGATTATGAATGTTAAAAATAGCACCTGACAATAGAAAGTAATATTGGACATGATATTAAAACATGACATTAAATTTAATAGAATAATAATGATAATAATGATAATAAAAATGGTATTATATATGTATATTGTGAACTGCAGTAAGATTAACACATTAGGGGACATAAACGCTGCCTCACTGCAATTTATTTGCTTCAGTTTAACAGTATTTTTTAAAAAGTTCATATTTCTAATGAGAAAACAGCTTCTTTTAATTTATGAAATGTTTTTGCAGTTTCTTGTTGCTCACTGTCCCCTAGTTAAAGAAAAATGAAAAGTGCAGCATGAAGATGTGAAAATATGTTTCATAATTAATTTTATGCCAATATTAAATCAACCTGATGCCACAAAGGACAAACTGCTGCATTGCCAGTGAATAATAAGTAAATAAATAAATAAATACAACATCCGACATCTGTTATAAACCACCTCCAGTCTTCTGTCCAAACACAGACATGAAGACGGATCATTTTGTTGGTTGAACAGGTGCAGATGTATCAGGGTCAATTACACAGCAGAGTCAATAATATCTAGTTTTATAATTACACAAAATTTGTTTCAGTTGTTATTACCTGACACACTTTGGCCTCCCATATTTCAGACTCAGTTTCTGTACCCCTGCCTTCACTTTTTGGGGGTCCCCCCTCCCATAAAGGGGTGTCTCCCGCCTTACCTCTCCCCTTTTGCTGTTCTACTCAACGGGAGAGGTAAGTGACATTGTTCTTGTAGTAATCTCCATGTTTTAGCACTGTTGAGTTATGTTTTTAAGTTTATTTTTCAGCCTAAACTTATAATATAGTATGTTAACATATTCCTGTGTCGCTTAATTTGTGTAGGGGCTCGAGTTACATTGACAGAGGATTTTGTTTTTACCTCTTGCTGTCAGCTGTCAGAAATAAACAAAGATAGTCTGGGCTCCTTCATCACAACACAACACAGACAGAGTCCACAGGTTACACAGATACAGATACAGATCATAAAATTTCAATTTCAAATCAGCAACACACATTGGAAAGTGAGGATTACAATATGATTTGTCTATTTTTTAATCATCAAAGTTGCTCTTTTCACATTGAACAATGTGGAATATTTGAAATATATTTCCCTTAATTAGTAATGATAATAATAACAATAATCTTTATTTATAGAGCACTTTTCAAAGTTCACGGGACAAAGTGTTTCACAAGGGCAGTAAAACAATACAAAGAGGTTGTAAATTCATCAGGTTTTAAAGGAGCAGCAGATAAACAATTGAGTAAACAACTACACAACTACACAACTATACAGTGTCCAAAGCATGAATAGGAAAATAAAAGCATTTTAAGAAAATAAAAGCAGTTAAATCTCAGGTAAAGTCAGGAAAGGCTCTCCAATAAAAGTGTGTTTCAAAGGAGATCACCGATTCAGCCGACCTGATTTCCTCGGACAGATTGAGCAGATTAAGTTGTGGAAGTTACGGAAGTTTGTTTTAAAGACTGTTTGCAGGACGACACTTTCAAGGTGCATAATCTTTTAAAAAATGTCTCAAAAAAAAGGCATTAGATCTCAACAAATAATCTATGGGCTGACTACAGGTATAAGAACGAGGTGAGAGAAATTGTAGCAAGAAAGTCTTGATTTTAAACATGAGAAAATGATTGTAAGAGATAAATTAGTTGATTTTGTGTGAAGGTAAGTTATCAGATTTTTCACCCATTTATGTAGAGACTTCAGGTCTACAGGCTCAAGTGCTACACTCCTTCTTAAGTGGGCTATTCTTATGCTCTGAGAGAGAAAGCATGCAGTGTATGATGTGGAGAGGCTGGGTGAGGCAGCGGGCAGGTGACGGCATATACGGCACGCAGTTCAACAGGTGCTGTGGTAAAAGGCAGCGCTGACAGACAGGAAGAGAGATGAATGTTTGGTGTCAAATCCCTCTTCTGGCTTCTGTCCGCTGTCAATGAGGTGAAGACAACCAGACGAGAGCAGAACAGTGAAGAGAAAATACGAGGAGAAAAAAAAGGAAAGAAGGAAAAAAGGATTCTTGGCCGGGGTGCAGGACATACTGTATTACAGCTGTATTTAATAAAAGGCACAGCAGCATTGATCTGAGTGGGGGGAATTTCTCCAAACATCCTGCAGAGCTAAAAGGCCGATGGGATCCCTGCGCCGCTCTGATTGAGGGCTTCCTGTTTTAAGCACTTAATGAGGAACTGGGGAGAAATTTAACTTCCAGGTCTTCCAGCTTGGACGCTTTCCTGCAAATAAGAAAGATTTCTTTTTTGGCTGATATTCCCGGCATTCACCTGCCACTGCTACATTTGTGCAAGTGGGTCAGATTTTTAAAGCTGTTCTGATGGATTTTGGCCACTAGGAGGGAGAGTAACTCCAAAACAAGCTGACAGACACACAGCTGCCGACATGTTATCACCTCATCAAGCTGTTATAAGCAAATATTTGCTTACTTACACTTCCAGCAGATACAGAGCAGCATTAGTCGTTCCTCTAGGGCAGTGATGCCATGGTTACGGCCCGCGGGCCGGACCCGGCCCGATTGAACATCACATCCGGCCCATGGGTTGATATGACAAAACGCCAAAAATGTGAATTAAATCAGATAATTTCGTTAGGCAAAAATGTGTTATGAACATATGTGTTAGTCATAGTTCCTAGTCGGACCCGTTTCAGTGACGGACCGAGCCGAGCAACAACCAAATC
>JAJHUR010125389.1:6460-17428 GCA_027495735.1 Lutjanus campechanus | reverse complement strand
ATCAGCCATGAAGCTTTGACTGAACTTACTCATGAGCCTCAGGACCACAGATATCTATCTGCAGTCCAGGTTTCAATAACAACAATGTATGTTTAAGACAGAACAACTACAGAGTGAGTTTACAATTCTCCTACCTATTCTGTAACATGTGCACCTATTACAATTTTAAATTTTCATTTCCCATCATATTTGAATTTCTGATTTCGCTATCATACCTTACTTGTAAATTGCCATTAAAGGCACTGCTGATGAAATTAACAGACTATTTCCGGTAGGTGTGAGGTGATCGACAGCAGGTAGAGCAGAACATAATCGTCACAGACTTATTTAAACTATTCCCCACATCCTACAGGCTCAGCCTCCTCAGATGTTTTCTGCTTTGATATCCCACTGAATGCATTTCATTATCACACTTAACGTAGGCACAGCTAAGTATCATTGGGCAGAGAGTCTGGGGAAGATGTTATACTGTAAAGAACATCCAACTGTGCCAAAAATCCCACACATACACTGACAAATTATTACTGCTTTTATCCTCTACCTGACTTTTATATATAACCACACACGCAGGAACAGGTCGGAGCAGCAGGATCAGCAGCTGCGTTACAATGACAAGGTTGGTGGCAGACAGACAATAGATTCTGACCAAGCAGACTGATGAGGACACAGTGATGAGGCAGAGCAGGTGGGCGGACAGCGAGACAGTCAGACAGGTAGACGCACTGATGCTGATTCACCCGTACACTCATTTAATGGGCTTGTAGACGTCACAAACTCAGGCCCAGATGACCTCCATGACTGTTATCTGAGTCACCAAACAACAAACTCCTCCACATGCATTTGCAACTCTTCTCTCTACCACTCAGAACTTTTTTTCCACACACACACACACACACACACACACACACACACACACACACACACACACACACACACACACACACACACACACACTTTGACATTACCATTGCGGTACAGTCCTCTGAGCAGCTGGCCAGGATGTTGTCGTCATGAGGGCACCAGTCGATATCGAGGACAGGTCCAGAGTGTCCGATCACCAGCGGGTAGTTCTTATCCACACGGCCTGACTGCAACACACAACAGCAGTGACACACAGTTAGGACAGAGAGAAGGAAGTTTAAAAAAAACAGTGATAATAAGCTTTGATTTGCAGATCAAAAAACAGCAAGTAATGTAGGTTAAAACCAGTGAAGGGTTATTTAGACATCTAAAGTTACATGTAACTGTTGTTTCATCAGCATATTAATTCCTTTACTTCAGTGTGAAATAGGTCCAGATAGAAGTTCTAAGGTCTGTTTAGTAGCGGTTCCTAATGTCTACTTTTTAAAGTATTTTAAGGACTTGATTTGTAATTTTTTTGTGGTGAGTTTTTTTTCTCAACTACTATTTCTGAGATCAAGAATTAACTTTCAATCTAACTTTTTTTTTTTTTTTAGCAACCACAGATGAGAAGTCTTCAGAAAAAGTAAAAATGTTAATAGCTACAACACCTTAAATGCATAAAATGTCATTTCTGCCAATAGGGGTCTCTCAATAAAAACAATGAATAAAATTATTTTCTCTGGGTTTGAAGATTCTTGAAGTATTTGGCTTAATATAAGTACACTGCTCAACAAAATATACAACATAGGTCTGGTTGTTTTCAGACATTTTAATGAGGAAATGTTGCATATTATGCCCAGACTGCTTGTACCTGTGCGTGACGGCTAACTCGCTAAACTGATGCAGTTCACATTCTTGCTGCGACCACACAGACAGTATTGCTGCTGCAGCACTGCTACTCCCAGCCTGATCTTTCTACACTAACTTTTTAAGACGAGAAGAGTTGTAACCAGTTCCCCATTGTTCATAGAGAGAAAGAGAGCAAGCACCTGATTTTTTCATGATCATGATTTCATGATTTCATGATAGACACTTAAACCATAGTGAAAGGTGTCTTGTTGCTGGTAAGATGCCAATATGATTATCAACAGATCAAAATGCATCTCTAGATGAAGCAGGGCTGCAGCAGCACTGCTCATGCGAGCTGTGTGGCTACTCATAGCTGTTCATAGATGTGCCAAAATGAAAACCAAGAGGTTCCGCGATGTACACATGCTGCTCATGCAGCCAGTGTGGCCTGGGTGTTTATATCTTGAACAACAAGGCAAACTCCATCTGCTGATGAAAATCAGAAAATCTGGTGAGATTGTTCATATTTGTCCACCCTCCTCATTTTCCCAGGAGTTTTCCAGTTTCCTCCCAGGGTCAGAATATTCTCCCATATCTGACAGCTTCTGACGCTTTTTAAAATCCTTCTTGTTACCAGAATCTGTTTTACCAGAATCTGTTTCTGGTACTGTATAGTGTGTATAAGCCACGTGACTCTAAAAACTTACTGTTTGCACTTGTACGACAATACAACTACTCATCCTCCTCCTCGGTGAGTGCGAGAAAGAGACTGAGCTACTTAAGCAAATTTCAGACCTCGTGGAAAGAATAATTCCCTTTTTCTTACTGTACATAAAATTTTAAAGGACGGGGATATGCATTTAGCAGTATCTTCCATGTCAATTTCACACCAAAGAGGTGGACACAGACTCCCCATATCATGTCCCAGCTTTGGTTTCAAAATCCCCCCTATTTTTGAGGCCTCAAGGTTGGCAAGTATGAGAATATTGAACCAAACTAAACTGAAATCTGTAAATGCTGTTGAAACAACCATGGATTTATCTTGTTAGTGTGTCATGGGGCAAAATATAAATTGCTTTTGGGCCCTTACTGACTTGCCCTCTGTGCAAACACTGTATGAACTAAAAAACAAACAAACAAGCTAAAAAAGAAGGCACAGGATCCGTCTATAAGGCCACAAGATTAGGTAATAATGCAGGATGCAACTTAGTAGGTGGGACCCTGGAGAAGTTTCCCACTTTGGTAATCCAGCCTCAGATACATTTTCAGTTCAGTTTGGTCTAGAAGAGGCTTCTCACTTCAAAGCAGAGCAATTTCCTCGCAGTTTGGGGAGTTGTAAATAAAACAGGTCAGCCAGTGTTACAGGTCTGATTTTGTGAAAATTGACGATAAATGTCCTCTGACATAAACAAGTGCAAATCTTTTGGCCAAAAACTTCAACATGCAACCAAAACCTTTCCAAAAAAACTTCCAGCTTCATGGCAGACTTCCAAAAAATGGACAAAAAGAGACTTTTTTACTCTGACACAAACTAAAATCACCATGTCACTTCCAGTGTTATTCCATGTTCCCCTGTTCCTATCGTGTGAACATGTGTATCAGCTTTTGAGATATCTCTCCCTCCACACACACACACACACACACACACACACACACACCCATGAGAGGTGTATTTATAGCTGGGCGACGAGGCGTTGAAAGGGGAGTTTTTCTTGTGGCCTGTTGGGGACTTGGAGGGGGGGTGGGAGGGAGGATGGAGAGCACGTTGGAGTGTATTAATAGCACGTCTGTTCACCATGACTCCAGTATATAACCACATCCATTTCCCTGTGTCTCTAAAATAATGTGTACTACTCTGTGTCTTCTTGCTCTTTGTCACTAATTATTAACACTACTAACGTGCTGATGAATTGCAACAGTGATGATCTTGTTATACCCATTAAATTTTTAAACTGTGTATCATAAAAAGTGGAAAAAAGTCTTCATTACACTCTATATAGTCCAATTATAACACTGCCATACATCTAATGTATTGTTGAAAACATTAATATTATTAACAGGCTTCAGAATTACCAATATTTTATAATATTTTTCAAAAAAAAAACTTCATGGTTGAAGTCAATTCTCATAATGCTGGACCGTGATTGACAGTTGGTGTTAGCAACCCGGCTCAAATGAAACCTGCTAAGTGGAGGCATCTCACAGGTCAACTAAATTGTTGCAGACTTGGCTGATTACAGCAGCATCTGTAGTTATTTGGAGCTGCAGCTCACCGGATGGACAACAACTAAAACCTTCACTGCAGTATTATTAAATCAACGTCAGCAGTGAAAAAGAGATTTTTAAATAGCCGTTTTTAATCGTATAAAATCAAAACTCACATCTATTTAGCTATTTTAGCCTTTAACGTGCATAACATCTATGTATTTGACTCAGATAGGAACAGTGGATTAGCACACACAAGTTTAGTTTTGTCTTCCTGATGTCCATCGTTTATTTTAAGGCAATGTTGTTATCATCACGAGGCTCTACACCACACTGAAGCATCACAGCTTTAAACGTCTGATCTGTCTCGACCTGTTGCTTTTCCTGTCACTGTATTTCTGTTTTAGCAATTATGGGGTCATGCCTGAACACGACAGCAGGAGGCAAATATTATATCCTCTGCTAGTAGAAGGGAAAATATACCAAAATCAAATAATTATACTAAAATATTCAGTGTTAAGGCGTAGCTAACTACATGTATTTTGATTACCGATTTAACTACAATTTGCAGTAATCAGGTGGCAGTTTAACTACATTCAAATCTCAGTAGCTTTTTCAGTAGTTAACTACATTGAGTCTAATAGTTTAAGAAATTAAAAACTACAAATGAACAGTGTTCTTTTGATGTGTTTTGACAAACAATAACGCCACAGCTTATTGGCCACAGTGCAATCGAATACTATAGTTTCACCTAGAAATTTATCGTTTTCCTGATTCCACCTCAACAATTGCTCCCTGTGCTCTCCTCACAACACATCCTCAGGCTGCCTAAGTGAGGACTGGCCTGCCCTAATACCCAAATCAAACACACCTACACTTTACTCACTGTCAGTTCAGTTTTACTTCCATGTGACAAAATGAGATTTCAGACTCCAAAGTCTCTGTGATGTAGTTTGGATGCAAACTGAAGCTCCTTTTGAAAGCAATTTTAGTCTGACAAGATATTTTTTAAGTAAGATGTAGTTTAACTACTTTTCATTGTGAAGTAGCCAGTAGTTTCCAAAAACAATGAAAATATAGTTGAATAGTATAAATGAGCTATTTCTTAAGGTAATAACTGCTTTCAACAGCCTTAAAACTGTACAAGTACTGTAACCACCATGTTGCTGATACCATGACTTTGCACTGATCAGCTTCGTGAAGCAGCTTGTTTCTGGTTTATTTTTACCTTACAGGCCCAGCCTCAGAGGATCAGACTTTTCTGCGTATTTCAAATATTTGAGGTTACAGGAATGATTTGCCCCCGGTACAGAGCTGCCTGCCAAAGGCTTTGAGAGTCATTTTCTTCAACCTCCCCGTTACAGCTTGCTGATTATGTCACGCAACATCGATCCAACATTGCAGAACATCCAGTTACTGGGACGAGCCTCCAAACAGGATTAATGCTTAGTCAAGAAATCTGAAGCCACCTCTGGGCAGTGTGCATCAACAATACTGAGAAAGTAACTGCACTGGGGGAGGGAGACAGAAATAGACAGTGTGTTTATGACAGGCAGTGCTATTTACACTATATATGTATTGTTAAACTGATATGAATACTTCATTTTTTAAACAGCACGGTTATTGCCAATACCGGTACATCATGACACCCCTGAATGTCAGTATTCCTTGTATGAAAAGGTAGAGTGGACTTCTCTGACAGTTACACATGACAGACATTTGTTTCTATTAATTTAATTTAATTTGTGTCCCCAGAGGAACGGTCAGGGAACACCGAAGACCATAGGATTCCATGAATTAACCATTCCAATCCATTAATTATTAGCTGAAATATTTCAATTGTGGGAAGACTGACAAACATCCATAGAGCCATGCTGCTAGTGTGGCTAAAAATGAGTCACCAGAACACAGCTTATTACTCTCAATGTTTCAATTACAGTCTCATCCACATTCACATTAGTTCAGAATTTTTTAATTATATGATGTTATGATGTTCACCTTGCACATGAACTAATATCGCTCTCTCTCACACACATTTAATGCTACCACAAGGAACTTTGATATTGTGTTGATTTTGGAGGCCCCTGTGGACAGAAACGTTTTTTTCTTCAACCATGTCCACAAAATATAACATCAAAAATATATTAGAAAATATAGAAAATATTGGCAAAAGTAAAGATTAACTTGCAAAAAGCACAATAAGAACATCTGCTACCAATTCAAGCACATAGAAGCCTAAAAAATATAGTTTTTTTTTGCATTTCATGCAGATTTTATCTGATTTTTTGCACAGTTTTTAGATAATCAGCATTTGGTCTCATCTTCAGTGCAAATAGATTGACACAAACACTGAACTTATGGACACTATAGTGTGTTTCCACCCTCTGCAGCCCAGAAATGTTTCCCCCGGTTGACTTTACCAACCTTAGAGAGGGGCAGGACCAGGAACGCTCCTCCTCCGCTGGATTCAATGATGACCGCCAGGAACTTTGGGTTGACGGCACAGAAGGAGCTGTCCCACGTCACTTTGGAAACACGAATGTCGTCATAAGCCTGCTCAGCCTTGACCGTCTGGCCAAAGACGTGGCGAAACTTGCTCTGCCGCACGATGCTGCGACTCATGGCTGAGGTGAGGAGAGGAAGGGAGGAGGATGTAAAGATGAAGACACAAGAGATGGGAGAAAGGTGTTAAAAGAAAGTCAAAAACAAGATGATTTGAACAAAGAAATGGGATGAGATGTGGTAAAAACAACACAAACATTTCTCTAGAAAATGGTGATCTATCTTACACTAGGAAAAAAAAGTTTTATTCAAGTTTCACGCCTACAGTGGAGAAGAAATCCCAGAAAAAGACACCAAGTTTTATCCAAGACCACAGAACTGATTAAAGCTTACAGAAGAGCTAGTTATCACTACATTGCATTCTCTGCAATCTGTTCTTTATATGCTTTATATCTCCTGCTACACTGTACAGTCTATGACTGTCTTTCATGCATTGACGCAGGTTGTTGAATAGTGTTAATAAATGTTTTCTTGTTGAACAGTAATTATAACGTAACAGCTTTCTGCTGTCTTTGCTGCCATTTGTCTTCAGGGTTGAAGATGACTCAGTAACTAGAGTGCTCTCAAGCTTTTATTTTGAAAAATGACAGGGCAGTTTGCTGACCTTTGGTATTTGCTTTATTCCGATTAAAAGTAACATCAAGCAAATAAAAGATTCTATGCTGTGCAAGCAAGGACTGAATTCATCATTTTGTTTTATACTTCACTCATAATCAGGCAGCTGACTGATACAAACCTACAGTCTGTTCATACTTTATGTATAACGATCAATACATTTTAAAGGCCCTGAAAACCTTTTTTCTCAATCAGCTTCTTATTATGAGTGATGGATCTGACATGAACCCACTATTTTCTGTCAACAATGCAACAGTTTTGGTTTATTAATTTAAGAGACTTCTCTATTTTTTTTTTCTCTCTCTGTCTTCTTCCTACAGGTTTGAAATGCGAGGGTCTGTGACATCAGTTTCATGCACCATTTTCATTTTATATATTTCACTTATAAGGACAACACACATTAATCAACATTTCTGTAAATGTGCCAGTGTTAGCCAGCTGGATAACTTTCAACTGCAAGATGTTTTGAGGCCTATAAAATTATAAAATTCACACAACGAAGACAATAAGACACCATAAACACGCCAACAGCAACAAAAGGAGAATTCTTAAGACAAAACACAAGTTGTTCAGAGCAACAAGAGGCAGCATAATCCCAAAGTCTACTGCAACTACACTATGTTTTCTACCACTTCTGTTGCCTGTTGACACAAAGTTTCAGAGCCAGAGACACAGAAGTGCCTTTTCCATACATGTTGTGATGGCCAGGGCCACACAAAGGGACAGTTAAATGGGTAATACACACTCAGCTCACCTCTTTGTTAAATACACAGGTTAAGTTAATTTGCAGTCAACCACACCCCAAACAATTCATGTACACACCACACAGTTTATTTGATTTATAATTTCTTTATTTTCCTTTAGCTTTACACTCTTTAAATGGAGTACACACATTTTCACACTGTAAGGTTAAAATGAGTCATTATTTGCTGTTATATTAAATTTTTTTGTCTTTCATTGAGTTACCATGCTGGTGGGAGGTATCATCCTGGTGAGGCAAAAGGTGTGGCCAAGGGGCTGAACCTGTTAAATCCTGTGGCCAGCTCCATCAGGCCGTACCATCCTCAGCCATATCAGAGGGGGATTTGGGTTTAGTCAGTTTTTCCTTTGTATTAGTTTCAGCAGATTGTTTCCCCCTCTTGTGTTAGTTGGTTTGGCCAAGCCAGTATACATGTTCCCTTGTGTTTCATTTTGTTAGGTCAGTTTGTTCAGTTAACACCCTGTTTTGTTGCTGTTATTTTGAGTAGAGTTACATTTTGTTGACCTCTTTTGTAGGCCTATGTTGAGTTCTTGGATTACATTGTTTTGCATTTTTTGGGTAAATAAAAACCCAATCTTTTTCAACAAACTCCTGTTCTCCTCATTGCCTCACTGTTTGGTCCCTGACACATGTCTTTTAATTGATAATCGCTTGACTTGAGTCACGTGGCTATAAAACAGTCACCTTGCAAGGCAGTTGGAGATCACACGAGAATCCATCTTGCCAGGCTTCAAGTTATCTGTTAATGCTTGCACCAAAAGTGGTGCAGCCAATCTGCATCCTCGGAGGGACCACTGGCATCTACAGGTGGGGTTTTAGGTGTGACAACAGTAAGAAGCATCCATTGTCTCAAACAATGGTGGCTCCTGAAGAGTTTAGGTTTGTACATCCAAACACCTGCCAAGTGATTTTTGAAAGTGCCTGCTCTTTTCCAAACCGATTCTAAGGAAGACTTTCCAAATGGTTCTCATCAGCAGTACTTTAACATGACTTAAGAGAAAGTGAACATGAAACAGTAAATAAAGCAAATACCTGAAAATGGCTTACAAGCAGCAGTAAACGTCAAACCACAGGGATTCAGCTGGAAACTACAAAAGTACTGAGAGCTGAACACCTTTAAAACTTTTAAGACGTCTTTCTCTCTGCTCTCCCGTCCCCGTAAGTATAGTAAAAGTTCACTCTCCTGCCAGGGTCATAGTGCAAGTGGAGATGGAGGGTTAGGAACAAGAGACGCTGTGCTGCTGTCAGAGGAGTGCTGACTAAGATTGCAGCATGCATGAGAATCAATCACAAACTAATAGATTTCTATATGTTTTTGGCGATAAAAAGAGGACCAAATCACTGCGAGGTATAGTGAGGGGGGCCATGCAATCTTTCAAAACTTGAAAACACATTTGCTTCTATAATTAACACAGGTACATCAACTTGACTGACAGACAACGGTGATTATACTTTAATTATTTGATCAAAATATTGCCAGGGACAATTCAGTAATCCCTCCATGTCCCCACTGTCCCTACCCAAATCTATGCCCTTGCTGTTGGAGCAACAAGTCTGGGACAAAATCACTTAATAAAAAAGTAAAATAAAAACGTTCAAACTGTTTCTGCATACTTCAGTATTAACATGAATTTTCACTGTGAAGCTGGTTTCAGACAACCCATCACCCAGACGCTTCAACAAGTACAACAACCCTACCATTTGCAGTGTCCATGTTGTTTCAACATTAAGACTTAAAACCTCATGAACACACCAAAGCCAGGACAACTTGTCAACCATCCGAGGGCATTATTAAACTCTTACAAAATAATACCTAAATATGCTTTTTTTAAAACTTTAATGTTGCTTATATAGTCATGGCTATTCAATGTTGTAAAGAAATACTTTGAATTGAAGCCAGGTTTTTCAAGGCTTTAAATAACTGTCTGCTTTTCTCTGATTAACGAGCTCTGTAATGTGTTTTTAGGCTGTTTGTTGACTGACATTTTGCTGTTCTGCGGCTGTCCTAGGCACCAGGCCAGGGGGACAGTAATCCTCCGAAACACAGGAGATATTCTATAACAGTGCCTGCCATCAGTGCAGATATTAATAGTTGATTGTCCCACCAAACACTATGTGACGGGCAAACATCAAAGACAAACACTAAGACACAGAGAACAGATAAAAGGCCAGGAGGGAACTTAATATATGACTGATACAATGCCAGTGTGAGTTACATTGAGTCACACCCATGTGATACAATCCCTCTGAGAACATGTGGTTTAAAACTTATCTCACATACACTCCCTGACTGCTCTGGCTTACATAAGGACAAAACTAAAGACCCAAATCTAGAAGTAGGCCTGCATCAGTCCCTGAAGACGTCTGATAAATGCAGCAGAGTTCTTCCTCTTGTTTGGTGGATGATCTTAAACTCAAACTGTCTGCTAGCTCTTCACATGTAAAATAAAACCAGAAAAGAGCACCAGCCGAGGGCAGGGTTCTTTCTCTGTCGAAATTTGTTAACTTGTGACGAAGTGAACATAAAGTGACCCGAATCCTGCTGTCAGCACAGCTTAAAGTGATGATGTCCGACTTTCACACAGGAATATCCTACATTTCTACATTTCAACAAGACTGTGACTCTGGAGATACAATATGTATCACGCTACAGCGTAAAAAGTCATTCAGGAACTTGACTTATAACTTAAAGTCTGATAACTTAAAGTTGTTTAACTTGAAATAATGAGTTGAATGAATGTACAGTACAGAGCTCAATCAACTCATTAAATTAAGTTTCTAAAGAAACATGATAAGCATATTAGCAGACTTCCCAGCATGCATTGTTTGAGAGTTAAACTCTCCTGAGATCCTTTTTTTTTTTTTGAAAAAAAAGGGAAACAGTGTGTCTCCAATACACTTTGAGATAAGCCACGGTTGCTCATTTTCAATTACGAATTAATTTCAAGTTAGTTTGACAACAAACGTTTATTTGTTCTGAGTCATTACAAAATCACCTCAACTTGTCTTTCCAAATTCAGTCAACTTAGATTTCTAAGGCAGTCCAGATTATTTTACAGTATACAAGGGTTGTGACATATTGCAATTCTGTAAGCAAGGTAATTCTAGGAAAACTATCATAATACACTGTAAAA
>JAJHUR010125373.1:2388-12730 GCA_027495735.1 Lutjanus campechanus | reverse complement strand
TGATTTGTACATATTAATAGTTTACTGTTCGCTTTGTACGTATATAGAGTATATTAGTATTAGTTAGCATTTTTGATCACTTTGATATATAGATAACTGTTAGCAATGTTAGCTAGCCACAAGCTAACATTAGGTTGCTATAGCTCTTTATTACACTCAGTGCTTAGAAGAGCTGCCCAAAATAAAAGTGACTGATACACACCGTATTGTGAAAGTGAGCATAACATGTTTGCAGCTGTTTGTGTTAAATTACGAACTTATTCCACATATTTTTCAGCTGTTTTAAGCACACAACATCACAACATCAAGACAGATTTCAAACTTAAATGGGAAGGGCAATAGCACAACCCCGCTATAAAAACCCTGTTTTTATAGCATCAAATCACTAAGACCAAACAATTGACACTTGAACAAACATCAGCATCATAAGAACTACCTTAAAATGACAAACCATCTTTGGAAAAAAATGTATTTGACATGCATTTTGTTGTTTTAGTTTGTCCCATGTCTGATCTATCAACACTGGGGAGGCGGCGTTTTATGACCTATACTGCAGCCAGCCACCAGGGGGCTCGACTGTGGAGAAAAAGGCATCTGGTGAATCTGTCAGCTGCCTGTAAGATGGTTTTTAGCACTGCAGGACTGAGTTTTGGACCCCAAAGGACAGGCCTTGACACAAAGAAGTCAGGGATTAAAAAGGATTTATTAGACCTGAATCGTGTTCTCTTGTTGATCAGAATATTTCAAGTTCAATTGCTGACTTTGAAAACTAATTTGCACATCGGAGCAAAGGTAATTTTCATTAATTTCAGTATACTGCTTTTAAAATTTTTATTTGAAGTATTTCAAAGTCTTGAATTATATTAATATGACATGAGGTTCAGTTTGCACAGAAACAGCTGGTAAAAATGTCCTTCAGAGGGCGACTTTATCTTTCAAACTTTGAGTAGAGCCTGAACTTTTTTTCTTTTTTCTTTTATACATGAATATCTGTACTTCTACTGGAGTAAAGAATGCGTGTACTTTCACCATCTCTGCCTAATTTTGCTGTTTTCTGACTCTGCAAAAGTGGGGAAAATATTAAAATTCTACAAAACTATCTCTTTTCCTAAGTCACACACACTTAGGCTGATATATCATTTTGATAACAAATAACTAATATAATATTGTTTTCATTTCCATTCACTGAGCCTCTGCTGAAACCATTTGGAGCCCTGCTGCAAAGACTAATAAACACTTAATTAAAAAAAAGATTTTTCTGGCAATTATTTGTAAGGCTTTACAGGGTTAAATATTGTGCAGTACAAAAATGCCCTGATATAATACGATGCACTAATGAACAAACAAGCCTCTAGAACAAATCCATGCATCCACATTATAATAACTCATTCAGCCTATTAAAACCTCCTGACATCACCTGACCCTGATTATGTAATCAGCAGTATAATCTGTAATCAGGAACTGGCAGTGACAGCGGAGAGACGCCATGTGGCCTCCGGATAACCCCATTGTCTGGAGCTGCTCTCATCTTTTCTCAGCGTGCAGAGACCTGGAGATGTGCCCTGCTCTCTAGGGTCCTTAATCAGGGGCCACACCTGGACCCCCACTGGGCCACCGTATGGTCTGAGGGGAGGATCATTTATACACTTTTTTTGTTTTTGTTTCGTGTTGGCCACACACTAGAGGAAAATTAAGCAGATTTTGGGTCCAATCCCGTCTTTCAGACAGTGGTGAAGGTGGTCCTGATTCAAGGCTGGTCTGAACAGATTATCTGCACAAATTATTCTGAAGCGTGAGGGGTTTACAGACATGATCTTAATATTACAGACTCTCAGCCTTTGAATCTTAAATATTTTGATATTTACAACTTTAAATCTTGTACAATCTTATATAAGGGTTCCAAAATAGTTGACTGAAGGACCAGAACCATTTGCTTCTGAAGAATCCTTTTTTGAAAAGTTTCTTTCTTCATCCAAAGAATTTATTTTGGAAGAAGGAGTTCTTTAAGTATTGTTTAAGGCACGGCTGTAAAAAGATCCTCACCCTCAAATATTCAGTTTATCCACGTTACCAGTGGTGTCTTTAAATGTAGATGTATCTGGAACCCCTTCATTCATTTTACTTGTGTCCTTGTGTTTTTGCCTCACCTGTAGAATATAATTTGGTTCTTTATAGAACCCTCTATTCGAAACCCTTGGAATATAAAATGGTTCTCCAACCCCCGATTGGGTTCTCAGACATCTCGGTGGATTCAAGATAAACCCTTGGAATATAAAAGGATTCTTGATAAAACCCCCTGGGTGGATTTGAGATAAGACCTTTGGGGTTTTTGGTAGAACCCAGTGGATGGGTTGGAGATTAAACCTCTGGAATATCTAAGGGTTGTCCAACCCCTGATTTGGTTCTTGGTGGGTTCTAGATGAAACCCTTAGAATATATAAGGATTCTTCAGGCCCTGAGTTGGTTCTCGGACCCTTTGGTGGGTTCTAGATGAAACCCTCAGAATGTAAAAGAGTTCTTAGTAGAAACTCCTACGTGGGTTGTAGATGAAACCCTCTGAATAGAAAAAGGTTTTTGGTTAAAAACCCTGGGTTGGTTCTTGATGACACCCTTAGACTATAAATGGGTTCTCAGCAAACACCCTAAGTGTGTTCTAGCCTGTTTTAGGTTCATCTAGGGTTCCAGATGAGACCATTGGAAGGGGGAAAAATCTGGATGGAACCCCCAGAGAGGGTTCTGGATGGATCTATTACACCATCTTTTCCACCAACATGGAACCGGCACTGTTCTGGTTCAAGCACCCAATTTTGAATTATGTAAATTGGTTCAGAAAAGTTAGTTCACAGCAGAAAGTATGGTAATATATGGATTATCCAATAAATGGACGATATTTAAGCCAACAACAGAGTTGCTGCCACTCACTGCGGATAAATGAACAGATGGTAAAACCCAGCAGTCGGGTCAAACCAACTCAGCTGATGTTCTGTCTCGATGAACAGTGGTTGAGTTAACGTTGGGTTTTTTAACACAGCAGTTTCATTGCAACTATTAAGTGTTTTGCTGAAACTTTGTGCCTCTGACTGCCTTCTTGCTCAGTAACTAAGCTGAATTGATGGTCACAACATAATTCTACAGCGTGGTTAAATTATCCAGGAGACTCCTGTGTCTCCGTGTTGGAGAAACATTAATAGATCATTAAAGGAAAACGGTTAAATGAGTTTGTTTAAATGTTTAAACACTCAGCGACAGGATGGACTCGGCCTCCCTACAGAGCACAGAAACTTTAACAAAACACAGCCAACTTTAAAAGTACTTTCACTGGAAACACACACATCAACATCTTCACACACTCTCCTCCCTCAGCAGTAATCCAGATCCCATAATTGCGTTTGGCTGCATTCGGCGTTAAAAAAAACCCACTGTGGTCTTTATTTCTCCTCATCTGCTGCTTTCTGCCTTCAGCATCGCCCTTCATTAACTCGCCTCCAAAGTCATCAACAAGGCACAAAAGGCAGAATGCCCGTTTCCACAGAGGCTGAATAGACCTTAACTGAAGAAAGAAGTACTTTAAACTGCAGACAAACAGGAAGAGAGCGTGAACGCAGCCCAAACAGCTGCTCGTTTGTGTCTTCCTGCCTCTCAATCTGCGCTGTCAGGAGTAATTGTTGTGTTTATGGCGACTCTTTTTCATTGAATTTATTCTTTAACCCCGCAGCTCTGATTGGGCTTTCACTGTCTGACTTCACTGATGATGAAAAAGGGAAACTGGAGGGGTCTTTCTGCCGCCGCTCAAAACTCTCTGAAGGGTTTCTTTTCATTCAGAGCGTCGTCGTGTTCTCGCCTCCTTCTGTTCGATTGAAGACAAAGACTTCTCTGCTTTCAGAGAGACGCCATCTTCTCTCTTCAGAGCTTTCAGAGACACTTCAAGTATTGGTATTTTTAACTGTGTTGTTGTCAAACTAAATACCAGACCCATTGAGTTTCAAGATGTACACCTGCACACAATTCACTGTTTCACTTCGTCTATAGATGCTGATTGGTTCATCCATCAGTTCAGCTGTCCAACACTTTTGTAAGGACAGAAATATCTCCATAACCATATGGATTGCCATGAAACTTGGTTCATACACAGTCACCAGAGGATAAAACCAGGAAATACGCTTTTATCATAAAATTCAACTTGGTTTCTCTTTTAAGTGCTGGATAAAATTCCATTGCTTTACGTTGGGTTTGGAAATTTCTTTCAGGTTTAAAAAGAGGCACGACAGAAAAAAAAGTTTTAAAACTATTAGCTATTAAAACTATGACCAGGCTTTTAGATGTGAGAGAATGATTAGAGACAGAAGTAATCCAGAAGTAATGACAAGGAGCTGATTGAGAGATTTCGATTGTGCAGGAGAGATCTGAACTTATTGAAGACCTGTCACCAGATTTGCAGTTTGTGTCGGACCACAACGCAGCCTTGTCACCCACACTGCAGCTGCTCATTGCACTTTGTTTCTATGCCTTTCAAAACACAGTTGGAGACATGGTCTGCGTCCACAAGTCACCTGTCGGGCCATCCGCAGGGTGTCTCTAGCATTGAGCCACCGTCTTGCCCGGTATGCCCACCTCCCCACTGAAGCAGAGACGATGGCGCTGCTAGGCAGTAACTGCAGTAACATGAGCATTCACACAAACACCGTCACCGTCACCTAAAGTCCATTCTAAAGGCTGGTCTTAGCTAAGACTGACTTAGCAGTTAGGACCAGGCGTACACGCTACAAACTAATGTGTACTCACATGTTACAAGCTATTCAAGATTCAAAATATTTGTCACATGCTTATTTGTACAACAGCAGTGAAATGAGATCACAACAACTCTGACAGCTGAGAAAAACAGAAGAGGAAATAAATAAACATATATATATATATGTACATAAATATGTACAGTACGATTTTAAAAAATAAGACAGTTCATGAATTCCAATGCTTAAGAAAATTTAAATTAAATTGTTAAATAACCAGATGTTAGCCTAAATCCTGAACAAGTTTATGTTAAACTAAGGTGACCTAACTACATCCTGACTCTATAATTAACACACATACAAGAGACTGATTTCCATCTGAACATCTCAAGAGAATATGTTGAACTGTTCCTTTAAGAGGAAACTCATTAAACAGGTATGTATTGTTTAAATACAGCAGGCTATAATGTACAGGGCCTATAATACTGGTATGCTGTGTCTCATGTTTAATGGATTTTAAGCTGGTATGTTGTACAACAGCAACATATGGTGCTCATATTAATCACATGTATGTGTCATTGTTGGCTCTTCCTTTGTGTATTCCCTCCCAGCTGCCTGTGAAGTGGACTCACTGTGTCTCATTGTCGCTGTGTATCCACAGCAGCTTTTTTTTCTCATCTGGCTGAATTTTAATTAGCGCTACATTCTTGAAGATCCACATTTTAATGAACAAAACCTTGTGCGTGTCGCCGCCGCTCCTATCGCTGCCACCGATCGCACATTAGAAAAGGAAACTTAATTAAAAAGATATCACAAAAGGCTGTCGGGCTAAACTCGCCTTTTCAATTACACTTTCTTTGTAGGTTTAAAGCTCTCAATCAGCAAATATCCCAACGGCCGCCTCATCCAGAACGCACGCTCGCTATCTGTGTTTTCCTGCTGATGGTTCAATGACGAGAGATGTACGGCCTGTGTGTAATACTACAGTGTAATAGCATGTCATCACCCTGACTGTGTGTTTCCATGATGGAGCAGCGACACGGTGAATCCACTTTTATCTGTTTTCATATGTTAAAGGTACTTACAGTAGCTGAAAAGGTGCAGAGTGCATTTGAAGTTTGTCAAAAAACACATTGTGTTTTGAGTTTGTCGCACCACAGAAATGTTATTAACCACCCAGACAAAATCATTGAAAAAAATTAACATTTTTCTCTGGTTTTGAACACTGGGGGCGTGTCCGCTCTGCTGTCTCACTGTCAAACACCAATAACCTGAAAAAGACCTGAAACATGGACACTCTGTCTAGCAGCTTTATTGGACATGTCCAGACATGTTTGAGCCTTCAGAGCCGGAGGACGGTGACAGGATGGTATTTATTTTTTCTTCTGTGTCGGGTTGTTGGAACTGAAGTGAGCTGAATTGAACGGCTGGTCTGATTTGGACTGAAAGAGTCGATGAAGGTATGTTTGTAACTGACTGTTCGAGAGGGGGGTTGGTGTCGTCTGTGTGCTGGTTGTGTTGGGGGACCATGACTCTGAAACATACTGCATCATGTTTCAGGTGCATCCAAAAAATCCTGAACATAGAAATCATGAACAGTTCAACAGTCTCATTCTAACTCAGTGTTTTCACGTTTTCAGCAACTATTTCTAACTTGTATAACATGTTCAGAAGAAAAAGATAAAAAAGTAAAACTCGGGTGAGTCTCCAATGATGTTGTAGAATCATTGTAAATTTTATTAATCCTGCTTTAATGCTCAAAACACTGTCAATGAATAGTAGACGTGATAAAGGTTTGTTATTCAATTCATCTGTTTGTTTGTTTTAGTCAATCTTAATATAAATCTTAACTTTGTTCCATCCTAAGTTTCGGACGGTAATAGCTAACTTTTACTGCGTAAGTAAGAAGCACTCAGAGATTTAAAAACAAGTATTACAGTTTAAACGTTTTTGGATGAGTGAGACGTGGTTGATTTATTTCTGGGGGAGTCTGATGAATAATTGACACTAGAGAAGCCAAGGCCGTCATTTTGAACATTTTCAAATTCACATGTGCAATAACTTTGTTAAATTACAACACTTTCCTAAAAGTGTCCCATGTTTTAATTTAAAATGTTTTTGATATAAATTACACAAAAGGCAAACAAAATGTGATCATTTTTACAGATTTCAGACCAAAACAGTCATATTGACCACATGGTCAATTGCGGCTGTCATATCGTTACATTTTGCACAGTTGCAAGATGCATCTTGGTTGCTCAGCAACTATCACTGTCTCTGTCAATAAAACTTCACAAGTGGTCTCAATTTCCAATTTCCCAAAATATTATCACAAAATCTGCAGAAACATTTTGTTTATTGTGCATTTTGTCTCTTTTTTGGGCAAATTAATTAAACTCGAACGAGGTGGAGAAAATCTGTAACCACTTGTAACTGTAAAAAAAAAAAAAAAAAGTACCACGAGTGCAATTACACTTAACCTCATGCAACATGAACCAGATGAACTGATAAAAATCCCCACATATGTGTATTATTGACATGATATCAATATAGCATTTTTCTAAAATATCACGATTATTGTAGTGCAATGCAAACTCTAAAGATTGATTGATTCTAACTATTTTGATAATCAATTAATCAGTTTTGAGTCATTTTTAAGACAAAAAAGTCCAAAGTTTCCTGCTGTGAGTATTTTATTTATTTATGTATTTTAATTCCTTTTTTGCAATGAACTGAATGTCTTTGGGTTGTGGATAAAACAAGATATTTGAGGACGACATCTTGGATTTTGGGAAACACTGAAACACATTTTTCATAATTTTCTCACATTTGGACCAATCAACCAATCAATTAATCAAGAAAATAATGAACAGATTTATCGTTCGTGCGTAGAAGAAAAAAAAACACTGGCATCACACATATGTCTCTCTGAGTTTATTTGGATTTATACATTTATGGAAATAGAATATCTGATTCATGAAAAAGACGAATGAGAAAAATGCTCCAGAACACAAAAACAAAGTTGTAAATATAAGTGTGGGCCTGGTGCTTGTGTAGATGTTCCAGAGAGGATTCTGGGTGTGTCTGGGGGGGATATTTTGAGAGAAATTGAAGGTTCGAGAGGTTAAAATCCCTTCTTAAAGCCAGAGCCACATTTCAACTCAACGTGTTCGATATGGACCTTTCCAGGGACAAATTACCAAATCAAGACAGGCCACTTTCTTTAGACGACAACAGCCACATCGCTTTTTATTTCATTTAATTTTTTTGAAGTAATAAAACACCTGCAGTGTGACATTAAAGTGATATTCTAATAAGAAGCAGAAGCAGCGGAGGGAAGAGGAAGATAGGAAGCTGCAGAGTGAAAGCTGATTTGTGGAGGATGCCTCGCAGCGGTGCTCCTTCCTCCTCCTCCTCCTCCTCCTCCTCCTCCTCCTCCTCCTCTGCAGCTCGTCAGGGTTTGATGTGGCAGAGCGAGTCGAGCAGCCGCTCTGAGAGCAGACAGAGAGAGAGAGGAGCTCATTTCAGGGCCGACTAATTTCTCCATTATAGGTGCACAATTATCCCAGTGTGACTGCGAACACAGATAGGGGGATATCAGAGAGGTAAGAAGAAGGGATGAGCGAGGCCTCGTTACTCAGAGAGAGAGAGAGAGAGAGAGAGATGAGGGGAGAGATGGAGGGAGGGAAAATGCGAGTGAAGGAAGAGCGCTTTAGAAGTTTCTCATCTCTTAATTGCGATCAGCGAGGAGAGTTTAGCAGATTAATCTGCTCAAGGACGCAAACTGAGGCTGCTGTTTGTGAGACTCAAACAGCCTCTGTCTGTCTGTCTCTGTGCAACACTGCAAACAACAAACTGACTTTTAAGGCAGAAATCTTTTGACTTCTTCTTCAGAACTGCTCTCACCAGAGAAAAACACTGTTGGTCATTTGTTAAAACGCTTACAGTTACGATTAACTTTAAAGGGACGGCTCAACCCAAAATCGAAAATACACATTTCTCATCTTATCTGTAGTGCTATTTATCCATCTAGATTTTTTCGGTGTGAGCTGCAGAGTTTGGGAGATAATAGTCATAGAGATGCCTGCCTTCTCTCCAATATAATGAGACTAAATGGAACTCAGTTTGTGGTGATAAAAATACATTTGAAAAATTCAAAACCAGCGTCTCTTTCCAGAAATCATGACCTGGCTGATAATCCACAGGCCTTGTTGTTAGCAGTTTCATGTAGGAACTACTTTCTTTCTGTAGTAAAATCTTCTGGAACTACGTTAGAATCAAACAAGGTCCTACATGAATCTATTCGCAACGAGGTGTGTTGATTATCTTGAGTAAATGGGTCATCATTTTTGGAAAGAGACACTGGTTTTGAAAACTCTGCAGCTCACACCAAAAAACAAAAAACAAAAAACAAAAAAAAAAAAGAAATCGAGATGGATAAACAGCACTACGGTCAAGAGGAAAATATGTATTTCTGATTTTGGGCTGAATTGTCCCTTTAATATTATTCTAAAGGAAACATTATTTTTATTTGTTGAACCTTTATTCAATTAGGAGGCATCCAACTGGCCTTTTTCAAAGCAATCCTGACCAAGACAGGCAGCAGCACAAAATAAGAACAAATAATTAAAACAGATACAAAACAGATCATGTTACAATACATCAAAAGAAGAAAAGTGCAGTACAAGTAATAGGTCCTGTTCAGACCAGGGAACTTAAGACTTAAGATATGACATAAAGTAGTTATTTATAAAACCTTACTTTGACATGAGGATTATGTTATTTCTAAGCAAAGTCTAGACTTGATGTAAGTGATTTTCCTGCTGGTTGTTTAGGGGTATTACATCCTGTGGGAAACTGCATGAGCTTTACTGTATGAACAATGTAATAGGAATTATCAATTAAAAATGTGAGGAATCGATAGTGACACACTCATGACGTTTGTCTTTGTCAAACTACTGTTTAGTCGACAGAATAATTCTTGTTGTCTGGTTTTAATCTCCTCTGCTATCACTGATCTTGATCTTGTCTTCCAGCTCATGGCTGTTCCTAATCAAACTCTCATTTGTGCTGCACTATGTAAAGGAACATCACTGATTTTAAGGCAATTTTAAGGAAATTTATAGGTATAAATGAAAACTTTTCTTCTCTTTTGCGCTCGGTATCTTTAATGAATCAAACTTAAGCACACCATTGGAAATTATCTTAAAGGATAACTTCGGTATTTTTCAACCTGGGCCCTATTTCCCCATGTATATGTGTGTGTGTATGACAGCTGCAACTCGTTTTAAAATTGGTGCGGTATTGAGAGACGCGGATGCAGCCGGCAGCTGCGAAACGAGTTATAACGGTAGATATCGGGGCAAATTGGTCCGTCAAAGTTTGTGCATTAAACGTGCTTTTTTTTCGCCACAGACCGGCTCACATCACCAGTGTAATCTCTGTCAACAACATGTAAAGCGTCTCTCTTACCGTTCACTCTGTGACGACATCTCACAGGACCTTTGCTTGTTGAAGAATGTCTTTGTTGCAGTGAGTAGGACAGCTGTTTTCTTGAGGTGTGTTTGGTGAAGTGTTTCAGGATTGGATGTCTTCTCTTCTTGGGCTGGCAGGAG
>JAJHUR010125368.1:2404-17564 GCA_027495735.1 Lutjanus campechanus | reverse complement strand
TTTTTTTTTTTCTCTCTCTGCAGGTGTCACTGTCCAATTAATACAAAAAGCCTGAAAATATTAATAATAGTAATACAAATCACAGTTAACTGTTAATAGATGCATAATAAAGCATGCTTAATAAGCATTTTTCATTTTTCACACTTAAAGCGACATTCCACTCTCGCGAGAGTTCGGCATGTGCGGCCATTAGGATATATACGAAGTCTCGCGAGATCGACGCCATGTTTACATCTTACCGGCTACCTGCAACAGCTGATATTTCTGCTAAAAACATGGCGAAAATGGCGTCTTTTGCGGTTAATTTTTAATGTCACGGCTAGCGGACACTTGGATTACACCACACGAGCAGGATGGAGAATTTTTGTGTTTGTTTTGTGTGCTATTTTTAACGTTTTATCGGTGGTCACAAGTCACTGCCATTGTACTGGACGAAGCTGCTATCCTGTTCCTCCTAAAACTCCAGGACTGTTTTGGAAATTGAAGATTTTCATCTACCATCACATCCACAGGGTGGTGAGTATATAATACGTGGGTTAATCCTGGAAAGTGGAATGTCGCTTTAACATCCGGTACCCCCAAAATGCATTACTTAACTGGTAGTAAGTGCATAAGGATTAATTAACCTTAATAAGCAGTGTCAACAAATGTCTTATATGCGCTTCTAATCTAACAATAAACATGTTTATTATGCTATTATTAACTTATATCATCATATTAACCACAGTAATGTTAATAAGCATCTTATTAAGCCTGTATTACCAATGAACTAACACTTACTGCAAGCAATATAAAATGTTAAAAAAACAGTCCACAGTGACTGTTGTTTTCACACAGGACACAAACCCTTGAAAGTCCCTGTTTATACATCCACTCACCCCACCTCCTCCATACTCCTTTCCTCCTTTTTTGGTCTTTACGTCCGTCCATATTAGTTGTGCTGACTGTCATGAAAAATATTGACAGTTCGTGTTCATGTGCATGAATCTATAGATTACATTTGGCTACTGTTTCACAAACTGCCGTGATACTGGGCTGCCATTTGAGAATTTACGATGAACTGTGTCTACAGCATATAAAACCAAGTGAGTGTGCCTGTTCTTGCTAAGGCGAGTATATATTCTAGCAGTGAGAGTCCTCTCAGTGTACTTCAGAGTGAGTCCCAGGACCCCTCCAGTAATCTGTTTCAATTTGATGCGTGTGTGTCTCCACACCAGCAGTCCCAGTCCCATCATACGCTCGACTACCACTCAATAGCTGTTTAGAGAAGGGCTCACTGACTCTTCACAATTCACCATGCTGCTAATCCCACTTTTGCTGTGCTGGAATGCTAATGGCAGCCGCAATGTTTTCATGCTCTGATCCCATATTATTGTCTTATGTTTTTTTGTTATTTTGAGTGAATGGGAAATTGGATGGTGTTGTAAAAATCAGCCTATTTTTCAGCTGTTTCTAATTAGGAATGTATTTGGTCACTAACAAAATCAATGACAATTGTAGCAGTATGAAACAAAAGGGCATCAAGCAATTTGGAGCTAAAAATCGACCTCCATTAGTGACCAAAGAGTTGTAAGAACATTGACTGGTTTCTGGCACAAACATGAATAATTAAATCTCAACAGACAGGATGAAGAAAGCTAATTACAGAAACGCTCCCACCGAAAAATGTAGTGAGGCTAGTGGGGCTTCCAGAGAGTATTAACACCTAGAGCCAAATTGAAAATTGTGAAGTTAAAATTGGAAATAAACATAACTAAAACTAAAACAACATGCAGAATAGATATTATTTATGTTTAATTGTTTAATTCATTCTCTTTCGTTTGCTCTTTCTTATCTGTTACTTTGTTTTGTTTTTCCCAACTTCTTTGTAAATGTGGCGGCATTGCCATGATGTCAAAGAAAAATGACAAAATTTGTGTTGCAACCAACTTTTATTGAACATAGAATCAGTACTCGGTGGTCTTTGAAACACTACATTAGATGTTATATAGCTGTTGTAAGCCTTGTGTTATAGTTTAAGTCCACTACAACGCCTCATTTTCTATTCATTCAGATTCCATGCCATCTTTTATGTACTTTGACCTTGATGTCCAATCCAATCCTCAGCCCAGACAGATTGTTAAGCTTGTGTAAGAGACGCTTGCATGCAAACTACTTGCTGCGTTCACTTTCAAGCTACTGTTTTTACAGACAAATTGGACTTTCGTAATCCACGTTTTTGTGTTATCATGGTGATCTAAACACTGTTTACCATTTGGTTGTGTGCCTCCATCCTGAAGTGGCTGTACAGTGTTGCTTATTCCATGAAATGGATCTGATGCTGTTTTGACCTTTGAAGTCAGACAGGTTTGTGACAAGGTTTAACTTTTTGTGTAAACGTCACTGCTACACTTTAATGAAATACATTTTGTGGCTAAAGTACATTTTTGGTAACCTGACACTCCAGATGGTTTGTTGCACAGACCCATCAGGGAAGTCATCCTTAGAAACTGTTGGAAAAGGGCAAGCACTTTCAAAATAAAAACACTTGGCAGGTCATTGGATGAATCATCTGCCTATCATGTCTAACATGGGCTAACTAATTAGATTACCTCTTCAGTTGCTCTTTTTGATGAAAAACAACCTTGACTTCTTGGCTAGTTGAAGAAACTGGCAGCACACACTGCAGTACATTACATCCTTAGATGTGTCCAATTAAAAATACTGCTTCCATTCACTTCAAAATTTTTGTTGCTGCTTTGGTTTTGCATGGTTCGCTGTGTTTGAAAAATGTGTAAAAGTGTACAGAGAGTAAATAATAGTGTAAAATAAGATTTTGCACTAGATCTGAGAATTGCAATTATTTGATTAATGCCTTGAGTAACAATGGCAATTTGATCAAAAAGAAGGTATTTTTAAGTTATTTTAAATAATCACATCATACCAAGTCAAGTCAGTTTTATTGATATAGTGCCAAATCATAACAGACATTTCCTCAGTTGCATATCGAACAAGTTCAGACAATACTCTTTATAATATTATAACAGAGACTCTGCACTTCCCTTCAACAGCAAACTCTAAGATGACAGTGTGAGGAAAACCTCCCTTTTAAGAGGCAGAAACCTTGAGCAGAACTGCATTTTATATGTTTACTATCGAACAACAAGATGCCGTTTATCATCATGGGTGAACCTCTAATTTGCAGATAAAAGCTGAGGTGATGAAAAGTGATGGATTGTCATTGTAAAATACCATGCAAGCTAAATAAAATCACAGAATGCCATGTATGAAGCGTATCTCCTGTGAGTGTGTGTAACACCACACTGGTAAATCCTCAGTTGTTGCCCTTGTTGGTTTTGTTAAGGCAGCTTCAGCATCACAAAGAACCTTTACTGTCCTCGGTTATCAGCTGAGAAAAATGTATCTCCAGTTTTGGCTATCTTAAGTCTTTTATTTGAACTGAGGATTACATATTTTTCTGTGGGCTGAGAAAAATTCAGGACATGAAGCCCTTTAAATCCTGTTGTATAATACGAGCTGCTCCTGATTCCTGCAGGAAGATGTTTAAATGGAGAATACTGTCCTTCTATCTGTCTTCATAGCTGCATGTGCTGTTGATGTTGACAGTGCACTAATGAAAGCAACATCTGTATGGAGTGATGACAAGGTGTGAAGACAGCATACACCAGATGCCATAATAAAGTGGATTAATGAATGTGGACTGTCTCAGCTTCATGCACTCATGAAGATACTGTAACTGTAACTGTAACATACAGTGTGCAGGGCTGCTGCAGTGTGAGGAACAGTACAACTAACTACACACAACCTTCACTTGTTTCAGGAAAGCAGAAGTCTTTGACTCTATAGAATAAATATGTTATGAAGCCATGAAAAACTGATGCAGTGAAATAATCCAATACTTCTGAAATCTGACACTGGACAAAAAATAATAATGCATCAAAATCAATATTGTTGCCCATCACTGACACATCAAAGCCAGTGATAATCTTTAAAAAAAATCCCCTGGCATTTAGTATATATGTGGTATTATGTAGCCAACACTGGCATTTAAAGGGTTAAAATCCTGAAAAGGAATGAATATTTGATATTTATGATCAGGACTCATGGTGGTTTAAAAAAATAATTCAGTTAAGTCAAATTCAGTGGAAAATAATATTAATGCATAATACTAATGTATGGTATTTTATGGCAGTTTTTCTTACAGCAACCATATTTTTGCCCCAAAGGCGCTGAGTAGAGTTTTTTATATTTAACACTATAAACAACAATACTACTACTACTATTTATAATAATAATAATAATAATAATTATAATAATGCATCAAAATCAAAGTTGTTGCTCATCATTGACATATCCAAGGCTGTGATAATCCAAAAAAGAAAATCCCCCTCGCACTTAGTATATGAAAAATAATTCATTTTTTGAGTTATTTTCATAAAAAATAACCGATGCAGATGTAACCAATCTGGCATTTAAAGGGTTAAAATCCTGAAATGAATGAATATTTGATAGTTATGATCAGGACTGACAAAGTGGAAACTAATATTAATGTATAATATTTTCATTGCAGTTTGCTCGCCTTATTTTGAAATGTTTCTTGCATGTCCATCCAAAGTGCATCATTCCATCACAGATGTCAGATGTTAGAAATTTATTTTAAGTAATATCACCTCAAAAATTGTATGAATAGCTCATGATAAAGATGCATGTATTTAGTACAAATGTTTGAGAAGAGAAGCACTGAGAGCACAGTTTTTATGCCACACCTCTCTTCATATTGCATTTTTATTTGTCTTAGCACTTCATATAGTAAGTAAAGGTATTTGCTCCTGTTCTCAAATGAATTACTTGAACTGGTTTTGTGGCAGAAGCAGAACTTTTTTATTCCCTCTGTAGCGTGTGGCTGCAGCCGCTGTGTGAAGGGGAGCGTTAATTGCAGAAAAATGGAGTGCTGGTTCAGGGAGTGGACTCTTTTCAGCGCAGATGATTTAGAGCTGGGAGGACCGCGCTGTAGCTAATAACAAAGACAATTTTTGCTGTTGTGACTGGCCCACATTTACAGCCGCGGGTTTATTTATAGCAAGGGACCAGCAGCATGCATGTTCTGCTTCCACATTCCTGAACGACTGCCGGAACCTTTGACCGCAGACCCGTTTTAATCTTTCTCCAACGTGTTCCACGCATTTAATTGAACATAAATAAGCCAGCCGATGTGGCGGGGGTCACATTAACCTTGACCCCGGGAGTCTGCAGCTCAGTGACTCATCAGCCATTACTCCCATCATGCAGCGCTGCGGATCGGCCGTCTGGGGGAATCAGTTTAATGTCTCGGCGGCCGATGATGATTGAGCGGCCCAGTAAAAGGAACTCTTCTTCCCTGTCGCCTGCGATGCACTCGAAGGGGAGCCGGGGAGGGAGCGCTCGAGGGGCCGTTCCCTCACAAGGATATTTATCATAGGCGGGCCGATCTGTTTTACGCTCAGGAGACTCCCAGACGGCCCCCTAATAAACGCTTAGAGGGGATGAAATATTCATGCAGAGTTAAATATGGATCCTAGAGCAGTCGCCGCGCATTAAACACCGTCAATACTGATCAGCGCTGACACCCCTCTCCTCTCCCACTCCAGGAGCTCTCCCCACCAGGCTGCGGCTGTAGATTTGGGAAAAGGTATGAAGGAGGACGCAGCCATGCAGAATGGGAGGAGAGACGTGTTAGGAGTGAGAGGCAGAGCTGGAGAGGTGCTCCGACATGTGTTTATGATGAGCGAGTGCAGCAGTCAGATGTGTCTGGCTGCTTTTATCGATGTTAACTAACTAACCGTAAAACAGAGATTGCTGCTCCAGCAGCGGAAGCTGTTTTTCTCCAAAGACAGCTCACGCAACATCGAGCGCTCATATGAGATTGGACTCAAGTCGGATGTAACACCCAAACACACACACTTTTGCTCTCTCACTTGTGTACATGAAAATTAAAGGGACAGTTCACCTCAGGATCAGAAACACTTATTTTTCCTCTGCAGTATTATTTATCCATCTAGATAGTTTTGGTGTGAGTTGCAGAGTTTTGGAGATAAAATGAAAGTAGATGGCACAGACCTCAGGATGAAACAATACCAATTACTCAAGGTAAAGAAATGAAATGCCATGAAATGAAAAGTCCAAAATATGATATTAAAAAACAAAGAAAGAAGATGATGTCCAATGATAAATAATAAATCTGATGTGTACATCAGTTTTTGTTCGTGCAGAATGTATTATTTGTTACTAGAACTACCAAGACAGTCAATTTGACTGTTTTCGAATTTTAAAATGTAATAACTGAAATAAGGTGTAATTCGGTAAAAAGAAAATAGTTCCCACATGAAACTGCTCACATCGAGGACTGATTTTGGCGGGGACTGTCTCTGATAGGTTAAATTCTGCTATTCTTCTACATCCCATCAACTGTCAAGTGAGGACCTCAACTGATACTACTTGGACACATGAAGAATTTGTCAGATAAGGTGACCACCCCAGTGAAATCATGGGAGGAACTAAACGGATCAGCGTGGGTCCATCTGTCCACGAGTCTGTCCATCTGTCATGTACAGTAGATCAGATACCACTGACAACCAAAGTCTAAACTGAGCTGTAAGATTCAGATAATGTTTTTTGACACTGTAGTCATCAAATTGTTGTGAGTGTGACCCACATCTCCGGAACTTTACTTGCCAAACCTGAGATCTCAAAAATAGGGAGGGTTTTGATAATAAAAAATCTGAAATTTTATATTGAGTACCTTTAATTTTACCTTTAATTCTCAGGTAATAATACTGAATAATTCCTCCCTATAGCTTGAACTTAAGTGAATCTTAAGTGATTGTTGTAGATGTATTGCATGTGAGCTCCATGCCCATGTGGCTGTGTATCACCACATTTGCAGTTAAAAGCTCTGTAAAAAGCTACCCAGCAAAATTTGAGTAAAGATAAATTGTCAAACAAAAATAAGAAGCAGCATTCAGACTGTAATATATGGAGATCACATTTATGTCCAAAAGGAACTGGTCAGGTTTTAAAAAATATCTGCCAGGTGTAAACCTGGATGGGTTCATGTAGTCGGTTGGGTGTGTGCATGCGTGTGCCACTAATCTTGCACACTACTGGGCTCATCATCCAAAATTATTTTGTGCACATTTATGACTGTATGCTGAAAGACTTGTCATGGTTGCAGAGATTCACAATTTTTGAAAAACGTTGAAAAACCTTTATTGCACATTGTGTTGTACATGAATTGGTTCTCGGGGCTTATATAAGTGTTGGGGGACCATGGCTCTGGCACGTCAACTTCTTTAGAAGAAAAATGTACTTTTTCCTTTGCAAGGACTTTAAATTACAAAATAAATGTCATTATAACCTGTTACAATTACTGAAAAAATATGTAATTACAGTTACCCATCAAAATGTTAGTGATTGCACAGGTTTTAAATCCAAATATTCTTTTCAGGATGTCTGGCAGAGAAATCCACTCTACTGAGTGATCTCTTATTGTTTTTTTGTTTTTTTTCATTTTTACTTTTTACCAAAAATGAGGAGATAGCAAAAGAAAAAAAGCACAATTCTTAAAATGACTAAACCAACACCAGTTTGATATTCCTAAGTGGACAGTAAAAAAAACATGATTTATAAAATTTTTAAATAAAATTTAAATATCTTATAAAAACATAATTGGAGTGCACCAAAACAAAACAAAACATACAAACAAACAAACAAACAAAAAAAACAAAAACAAAAAAACAACAACAAACAATAAAACTAAAGTCATGACTTAGGAAAATAAATAAAAATGGAGATATCTCTTTTGCACATGAACCCTTCAAATAGGGAATAACTCTCAATTAAAACAGCAGAGACAGTAAATAAGCCTGTTTACCAAAATATTGTACTATTCCATGACAGAGAAATGATAAACAATCAGGTATATATGTTCACACAACCTCTTTGCAAAACAAGCATCCACTTGACTTTTCTTGTGCACAGCCTGCTGGGAGCATCCAGTCCACGTGGTTGTAAATTTTGGCCACAGCAGTTGTCCACACTGACATGAGCAGGTGACAAAATTTATGTCATGCTGACCCATGCTGACCCTCGTGGATACACAAACCTGGAACGCATAAATTTGCTTGAAGTTTGTCTTAAATGCCAGGCGATACTTCTACTGCAGCATCAACTGTCCTGAGCTGTTGGTAACTATTTTTGTCCACAATAAAAGCTTTTCCCACCACATAACTGGTTTTATTGAAAGGGTGAAGTGATGCATACGGGGCTAGACTGTTGTTTGTACACACATAATATACATATTAGACATATTTGTGCACAGCTTTAGTCGCCATGGTTACTCGGAGCTGGTTGATTTTGTACACCGTGGTGTTCCTGTGGCAGCTGAGATGTTGTAGAGCACAGATGAGGAGTCACTTTGTCATGCCATGCTTAAATGGAACACTGCCAGTGTCTCACAGGTCAGCACTCGGGGGATATCATCATCAGTGTGCTGCAGAGTGTTTGATTTAATGAAAACCAGCGATTGGCTGCTGACGCTCCAGCAGACTGCGAGCTGGTTTCCCACAGTGCAGTGCACTCATCTGGAAGCAGGAAGTAAACAAATAATGCCACAGGCCAAACAGCTGGGGACGCCGGGCTGTAGGCAGAGACACAGGAGACTGCTGCGCCCCTTTAGACCGATGAGACTGTCTGGAGATGGAGGGACGGATACTGGACCAGGATTTAAAGGAGCATCTGGTCCAGTCAGTGTGATACAGCACTTTGAGTCTGCTGTAGTTGTGATAACTTTTACTTTTGAGTAGGATCACAGTAACTTGGCACATTTGTTTTTCCCTGTATAAAATCCTCAGTGCTAACACTTTATTTGAAAGGCTGTTCATGTGACTGACGTGACACCATCATAACTACGACATGACATCTGTCATGAACATGAGTTATCCAGTCAATTATGTCTTTTTTAAAATTTTGAATTTGTTCATTTTTCTGTTTTTTTTACAGAACAACACACAGCAGAAAAAAATAAATAAAAATATAGAAAATATAGAGGGGGCACTATAGTCTCCCTTTACATCCTTATGTATTGATTTATTCTTATCACATCAGCTGAGAATGTGACCCATCTTTTGTCTTTAGAGGGTCACCTTTCAACTATTGTGATGGCCTTTTTTCATGCCAGTGTCAAAATTTTGAAGAGACAGACGTCCTTTGTGCGGATCCTTTGGAATCTTATAACATCCTCAAGAATGTGAATAATCCTGTCCCAGAATGGTTGTATTTTTATACATGATAAGAAAATATGTGAGTGGCTGGACTGGCATTCATCTGCCCACACTGCCTCCAGCACTGTACACCCAGTTGTTTATTTTTTTATATGAGGTGTAATAAAAAAAAGCAGATTAAATTCTTCCACCTGAATTTCCCCTGTCTTTTAACAGTTATGTCATTTTCATGCAAAGTTGACACTGTTTGAAATGTCTTTTTAAATGTGTGGCAGCCAACAGTTGTCTCGCTGTCTCTGTGTCTGTCCTCTGCTCTCTGTCTGTGAGAGCTACAGAATGAGATACACACATGAACAGATGCAACCAGAACAACCTGAGGATCTCTTCGGCTGTATTCACACAAAGTCTGGTGTTGTGCAGAGGTGCAGCCGTGTCTATTGTGTTTTAGAACATGGGTCTTCAGTGGGGGGTCTGGAACCCCTAAGGGGTCCTCAGAGTTTCTGCAGGGGGTCCCCAAAATTATTGTAAAGTTTATAAAATTACAATAAATTTGTGGGTTTTTTCTCCAAGAAACAAAAGATGTCTGAAAAAACACATTAACATGGAACCAACATATTACTACAAAGATAAATCAGCATCTGTAAAACGAACAACAACAAAAACAGGCATTTGATTTACATTGACAAAAGGCTCCCCATGAATCCTCGTGCAGTCACGTGAGCTAGCTAACCAGATAAGTCACTGTGCAGCACATATTCATAATGGCAAAGTAGTTAACCCTTTCATGCATAGTGGTTACTGCAGTGGACCACTAACAAAAAGCCATTTTCTAGTGTATGCATGGGTTTTGATGGTATAGTTACACATCAGCCACCACAGTGGACGCTACTGCATCATTTCATACACTGCCATCCACTGGCCAGTAGGCAACATAATTTTCTCAAAACGAAGACGGCCAACAGAAGGCCAGAAACTCTGAGCAGCTCAGGAATATCTTGTCAGTCTTTCTATAGCAGGAAACCCTGCAGGTAACTCTCTCCACCTAGAGGTTACTGAGATAAGTTCTCACCACAAATCGCACTTTAGTTAATAAAAAGTTAAAATGGAGTTTGAGAAAAGGTTAATCCAAGTCTTTTACAAGGGTTCTTGCCCCCACAATGCAATGCAGATTTCAAAATACAGGAAAAACATCAGTCAAATATCAATGCAGGAAATTCCTTCATAGTAACACACTACCTTGGACCATATTTTTATGGTCTTTTTCTTACAGTGTAGTAGTAGTATTGACAGGATTGCTTTCTAACTGGATTTCAGTCGCTGATGTCAGCAGCTGGTCTTACCTCTAAATGTTGCTGTAGGTTTTTAGTTTTGGATGAAGACAGCTGAAGGCAGAACTGTCACTGCGCTTGATGCTGTTACTCTTTTCTAATCTAAAGAGAAAATATTGGCAAAATGTCCAACCAGTGAAAACATTTTTCACATTTTATATGCTAATTACAGAATTCCATCACACATTCCATTACTCCCCAAGCCTGTGCATTTTGTTCATCCACCCATCCAACCAGGCTTCCCCCCTGTGAGGTTTTACGGTGCTAAAAACACAACTTCCACCTTTGCCTCTGACAGACAACAGTCATAACTCACACAGCTGCTTCAGGATTTGTCAAGTAAACATTTGAACAGACTGATACTGTTGTTTTCCTCTGGTGGACAGTGTCAAATTGAGAGAGCAGAAAAGTACATTAAATATCCTCCAATTTGACACTCTGACACTGCATTTAACAAACCGGAAATAGAGAAAACATTCAACCACAAATATGCTGAAAAATAATCTTAATTTCAATGGAAAAAGCTGGCATAAAAGAAAAAATACACAAACTGTATTCTAAATAAACATCCAGATCTGCTGGTATCTCTGGGATATAATCTTTTTGTGTTACACAAAAAAGATTGATCAGCTTTTGAGGTGAGAAATACTTATTGAACATCACAGTAGAAGCTTATCTGTCAGAATTAAGATGTTTGTGATTGGGTTGAAGTCATAGTCAATTTCCCCAGCAAGGCTGACTTCACACATGTCCTATACACGCCACAGTGAGTGGCCTGTAGAGGAAGAGAGGGATCAATAGAGAGCACAGAATCAATATCATCCATGATGAATGATAAATGTCAGGTAATGTGCTGCATTGATATGTGTCTTTGTTCTCTCATGTTTGTAAAAATATTCCTGTATTTGATTCAAGGTCTCCTGTTTAGATGCATTGTGGGTAATATCAGAGGACAAAAAAGGGACGGAGAGAGAGATGGGGAAAGAGGAGATAATTGTGTGTTTAGAATAGAGGATGGTAGGAGAGGGCAGGGGAGGGTGTCGAAGAGAAATGGATTTCATTAGAAATGAACTGACAACAGAAATATGTCCCTGGAGCTTTCTTATCCTCGCTCTAATTATAACCAGCACCGCCAAATGAATCAGCAGTAGTTGTTACCTCAATTATTGTGGAAAGATACGCATATTTGAGATCTCCTTTTAGGAAATTCATCGCTGTCATGGGAACAGGACTGCACTACTTGCGTTTGGGCTAATTTTTCATATAGCAATGACTCCTGAGGCAAAAGAAAGCATTAAAATGTTTTTTTGTCATTTACCCCCGCAGGTCTGATTCGGTTGCAAGAGCTTATAAAGGCGCCTTCCCGCTACAACATCCGGTTAAAGATCCGGCAACTGCCCGCAGAGACCAAGGATGCCAAGCCGCTGTTAAAAGAGATGAAGAGGGGGAAGGAGTTTCACATAATCTTCGACTGTGGCCACGAAATGGCTGCTGGGATCCTGAAGCAGGTGTGTGTCTGACTGTGTGTGTGTGTGTGTGTGGACATATTTGTAGCTGTAGTTTGTAGCTGTAGTTCATTCTTACATTTGTGTGGAGATAAATCAAGTCGTCAAGTGGGACATGCAGCAGGATCCAGCTGTGTTTCTGAGTAGAAACACAGTTCCAGCTTCTTCCTGTTGTGGTCTGCTTAAGGATACTTCACTCTCATGTTTGAAACTGTGTCAACAATTATGTCAACAATTTTGTTCATTTTGTAGCTGCAATATATCATCAGCAGCAACTTAACACGATTCCGACACAGCTGAAAGCAAATATGATTCAGTAAAATAATGCAGATACCTGAAAGTACAAACAGCGACAGATGAGAGAAACTACATTTCAAAACATATTAATTTTGCAGCTTCTAACAGAATCTGAGAGCTGAACTTAAAGAGACTTTAAGAAACGTCTCTCTCTCTGCTCTCTTGCACACACATGAGCTGAGTATCACAACACTCCTTTGTTCAAGGGAGAGAAGGGAGGCTCATCACATGACTGGTGAGATGTCACTGCAGCCTACTTGGAGGAGGGTCAGGCTCGCTTTGGCCCTGCTCCAGAATTGGTCCATCTCAGGCGCTGCTGAGCATGCTAAAAGTGAGCACGGTACGGTTTGGCTTGGCATGGCCAGAAGCACAAGCACAAGGAGACTGGGGTTTGTTCCCTGTGTGAAATCCATTGTCAGCACTGACTTCTTTTTAAAGGATAACTTCGGTATTTTTCAACCTGGGCTCTATTTCCCCATGTGTATGTATGTGTATGATTGATAGAGAGAACTCGTTTTAAAATTGGTTCAGTATTGAGGGAGGCAGATGCAGCCGGCGGCGGCAAAACGAGTTATAACAGTAGATATTAGGGCAAATGCGTCCTGTAAAAGTTTGTGCATTAAAAGTGCTTTTTTTCCGCAACAGTCCAGCTCAGATCGCCAGTGTAATCTCTGTCAACAGCATGCAAAGTGTCTCTCTTACCCTTCACTTGCTCTCGGCTGTGTGTGACGAAATCTCGTGGGATCTTTGCTTGTTGCTGGAAGAAAACAGAGGACAACAAGTGGGACAGCCATTTTCTTGAGGAAGAAGTGTTTCAGGATTGGATGTCTTCTCTTCGCGGGCTGGCAGCAGTCACCTTGGGAAAAGTGTGCACTGGTCTGCAAGACACAGTGTCTGGACAGGAGTGTTAGCATCCAATTGTAGCACAATTAGCCACAACTTCAGCATCTCACCGTCCGACAAAGGCAGCCTGTGAAAGCTGTACAGGGTGTTGCGTGACATCCTCTTCTTGCAATTCGGATAAGCACAAACACAAACCATTGTTTTCAATCGTTGCAGTAAAACTCTCAATTGAACTCAACCAACTCTGCTCTGACCGTCTCTCAGCATGGCTCCTCTGTTTTCTTTTGGCAACAAGCAAAGATCCCACGAGATTTGCATTTGCCCTCAAATAAAAGTTAGCCTTTAACTTATGTAAAGTGTGTAAGTTATGCAGTGTAACGTGTAAGTTACTGTTACTTTACCTTGTTAATTTATGTAACTAACATACTTATTTGAAGTAGTTTTAGTGCTTTTATTTTCAAAATCTACTCTGACGTTGTACATTATATACAAGGGTACACTCAGCATCATTTGAAGTGTAGGGCCACTGACCAAGCTGCCAAATTAGATGAGTTGGGTTGGAGTAGTGGATGGATGTGTGTGGAACATCATTTGCTTTGCATCAGATGCTTTAAAAAAAAAACATCTGATGGCTCAGTGGTTGATTACGGTCACCCATCATAATGGATGTTGGCCCAACCCAAGTACGTAATATGTAAAACTGTGCAATATAACCATCCCAAATCCATGCATGAGTATATGATCCCTCACTGGTCTCTCAATGTTGAATGCTGCCAGTTGCAGTGATGGAAACAGTACTGATAATCTGTACAAGTACTGTTAAAATATTACTCAATTACAAGTAAAAGTACTGCTGTAGAAATATCCACCTCCCCAAACTAGAAATGGAAATTTTCTGCGTTTTTGTCAAGCAATAGTTGAAAATGCTAACAATGATAATAATAATAATAATGATCATTAATAATTTTTCAGAAACAAAACACAGTTTTACTTTTAGTTAACTTATTCAACAAATAGCTCCGCCACACACACAAAGAAGGTCAAATTAGATGGAATTACAGCCACGACTGTTAATCAAATATACATGAATATATTTTTAAAACCCTGACACTAACTTCCTTTTATATATTTGGCCACATCTGTGTGTGAAATTTCATTAAATATTTTGATACACAAGGTATGTTCATATTTTTCTTCAAAAACACATTTTTTGTAGTGTGATGGAATGATGATTTCCTCTAAATGTGGCAATAAAATGACAAAAATGATATATTATTGAAAGAATTCCAGCACGGCCACTATCAGGAAGTGTTTCTACACAGGATGAAAAAATAAATAAAGGAATAAATAAAACATATAAATACATTTCTCTGAATAATGTGTTTGATTTTCTAAAACTTTCCAGACCAAAACTGACCATAGTTGAAGAATGACCCGTATGTAATTTTGGGAGTCACTGGCGATCTGTTGTGTTGTTTAGGAACAAGAATGTGTTGTTGCCAAGAACAGTTTTTAGACCATGTCTAAATTATGACTCATTATCTAAAGATAACAAACTGTTTACTTGTAATCATGACTTAATTATCTTAGTTATTAATTATCTTAATCTTCATGAAAAGAAGAATGGTTATGGTCATATCGGGCCCATGTTAAAAGTGCTCCATCCTCTTCCACATGATGGAATCCTCTTGGGCAGAGCATGAAGTACAGAAGCCTTTTATCTGCTGATAATGACACATTTACATTTAGATCACAAGAGAACAATGTTTGATATCTCAAGATAATCATACTATTAATCTCAGGGAGGGCTTTGTTATCTTGACGTGGTGATCACAAGATGATGGCTTGATATTTTGCGTAACATATCAAAAGATGTTGAGATAAGAGGCTTAGAAATCACTCACACAAATAGAAATGTTTCTGCATTGTA
>JAJHUR010125367.1:0-23994 GCA_027495735.1 Lutjanus campechanus | reverse complement strand
AAACTTCAGCCATTCTTTAACCTAACCAGGTCTCCTTATGACAAACTGGAATATAACAAGAGGATAACTTACCACCAGTCTGCTCCATTCCACCAAAACTCAAACAAATAATTGTTCAGAGAATTATCACGTTTCTTCTTTGGGCTTGTATTTTTGCGACAAAAGATGTTCCCCCGATATTCAACGACAAACGTGGATGGTTCAATGGCTTTGTGGGTGAACACTCCTCTCCCTAGAAGAGCAAAGATCAACACAGTAGCATTAGTCCAGTGCTGCTGGTCCAGCTACCAGAGCAAATGGTAACTTGCATGAACTTAATCATTGTTTTACTTTAACCAAACAAATGTGTTCCCAGGCTGAGAGGCAAAGCTCCTCTTGGCATTCAAATAACACATAATCCTTTCATATCCATCCTGCCAATAAGAGGAATAAAAGGTTCTTTTACATTTTACTACGGCGTGATTAAAATTTTCATAAAAATGGGTTCTGAAGGACTGACTACCCAAAGTAAACAAGCAATACAGAAATCCCTTCAATATCAGAGGGATGCTATCAGATATGTATCTCTTACCTTTGAAGGAGTCTATATACCTTTTCTCCAGAAAAGGTTTGTCTTTACACGCAACTATGTGCTCCAGGGCATCTTGCTCAGGAGTCAGCTGCCTTCTCTTCTCCTCCATGACAGCTGTGAAGATTTCCAAAGAGATTAAATTAGGTTCAAGAAATATGAGATCTGTCGACACTGTTATCTGTAAATATATGGCTGCAGGCTAGTTAAACAAAAATGACACACTGGGGCTGTTTGCTAAAAAATTTGTACAATATAGAACATATATTAAAACATTACTGTGATACATGAAAGGTTTGAGCAATAAATTCTGGTTAATTCAACTACAAAATAAGCAATGTTGGGGAGTAGTGAAGTGAATGTAATTAAACTTTTAGTTTAGCAACATTTTGCAGTAGCTTGTTGATTGTTGCACAGTGATTCACTTGTTAATTTTTTTCTTTTTTGCCATTTTGTGTGGTAACCACTGAAACTACAAACAATGTTTGTGCTATGAAAGAGAGTACGGGATTCTGCTCTAACAAGTAAAAAAAAAAGATAAGCCTATTGTTTAGACTCGTGTCAGACTACAGTCTTCAAAAGGTCCAAGGTGAACTGTTTTAGTTAAGATTGTACAAGTCAGATGTTACAAAACTGACAAGTAAGACAACAGGTCCACTTTTTTAGATCAGTGCTTAAAGTCTAAAAATCACGTTAAATTGTTTTTTATTTACTGTTATAGTTGTCCAGATTTTTTTAACAACAAAAATATAAAATTCCTCCCATCTTTGTATTTGAAAAGCCCAGATGGAATTACTTTGTTCAGGATGGGTTCAGGTCTCAGCGATATTCCAGGAAGGCTTTTTGCGATAAACTCAAGTGAGCACAGTTATTCCTTGCATGTGACTTTTTTACATTATGTCTTGTTATAAATTCTCAACACATGCACATTGTCAATTCGATCATTTTTACAAAGTACCTTGATTGTAAACACATACAAGTTAAAAATCTGGAAATGAGAAATAATAGCATTTAGGCTGAGTTACAAGGGTCATCTCAATGTTTTTACTTCCTCTCATCAGAAAAACAAGGACATCTCAGCCTCCTTCATAAATGAGACATTTGTGAGTGCATTCAGACAGAGTTAACAGCCTCTTGCTTTTTCCTCTCATTGGTAAAACAATATACACATTTTAAATGATGAGCAGCAAATCTTAAATTTGCAGAATTTTCCCCAGTCTATTTATTTGGGAACCCAAATAAAATCTCCTGTGACCCACCTGTGAGTCCTGTCCCCGTCTTTGAGAATAACTGTTCTAAAGAGTAAGGAAAACCCCCCAAAAACCCTTTAAGATTAAAATTCTTATTTCTTGTCCTATGATCATCTGTTAGCTGACCTCTCTTACTGCAATGGAGAAAAGCTCATAAACAAAGTCAGTTAGTGTAACAAGGAAAAATCATGTGTGTACCGGCATGTGTACATGTGGGCGTGAACAGAAAGAAATGTGTGTTCAAACTATAACCAAACAATAAAACAACAGTAAAGCTAGCTGCCTGGCTCAGTTAAACGTTGTCTGTTCTGTAAAGCTTTGTCCCACTGTGTTTACATCAAACCTCTGCTGTTAGAACAGCTTTAGCTTTACTCTGTGCATATGCCTTGCTAGCATGCTAACATTAACTGGCAGGTGGTTAGTAAGCTAGCAGTTGTTTCCCACCAGTTTGTAACCTGCCTCTGATATATGGCGATGATTTGATTAGATGTACTTCTATCAATATATCTTTTAAACAGCAACGTTTACCTTTGCTTCAATATCCCACAGTAGAAGCAAGAAGAGTTACATGGTTAGCTAGCACAGTAGCAGCCATCTTTGTTTTCTTTCTCCTTTCGGAGACCCTATGACGATACATTACCTACGGTGAGCGGCGGCTCCTCCAGCCAATCACGGAGCGGAACGTAACGAACTGGGTGAAGACGCACCCAATCGGCGGCCGTGGATGTCTCGGCCACAGGGAGCAGCGTCGGACAGTCAGACACACGAAGTAACTGGTGTGTGTGGTTTATGAGGACACAAGGAAAATGAAGTTTTTACATCGACTGTCCTCGTATTCAGGGTAAACAAAAACGTTCAGAGAATATGAATAAACTACATATATTCAATCATTTAAACACACATAACTGGAGTCTCATCGGACAAGAATGTTTTGAAATATTTTTTATTCAAAAAGAACATACAATAGAAAATAGTGAGAACCTTGGCAGCCATACTCTACGTACTGGGGGTTAATATAACCAAGATATACATGAAGGGACAGTATTTCTTTTACTTTCTTTTCATTCTTTTGATATAATATCAGGATCAAGGTTATGCAAAATGTCAATGTCTCAGAGGACACTATAGATGACATTATCACATCCAAAATGAAGTCAACTCGACAACAATCGGAACTTCTTCTCTTCATTTTTTTGTGTTCAGTTAATAAAAGGTGTAAAATTGTGAGGTTTTTCCAAAAAAGCATGAAAGTTGTCAGTCTTTTTCAACAGTGACATCAGCTACATTCAGAGACAATTTTCTTAAACGTATCCTAAAGCTGCAACGATTAGTCGATTGTCAACTATAAAATTAATTGTCTACTATTCTGATGAGATTAATTGTTTTGAGTCTTATTTTTGGGAATAAAACAAGACATTTTAAGACGCCATCTTGGACTTTGGGAAACAAGTGAACATTTTTCAACATTCTCAGACCAAACAACTAATCAGTTAATCAAGGAAATGATCATTCGATTAATTGATAATGAAATTAACTGTTAATTGCACCCCTGATATATTTCATTTCAATCCCAAACATTATTAATCCCAAATTTTAGCCCAATTCTATTGATGGAAATATAACAAATTGATTATCTTCTAGATTTTACCATGTCAAGTTAGAAAAGCCTCTTGAACCTCGATTATAAGGAAAACTCCACAGTCATGTCACACTTTAGAGTAATCAAATATGTGATATGTGAAGTGTATTTCCTAAATGTCCAAAAAGGACTTTCCAACAAGCGTATAAAAACTGCAAAAATATTTGGTCTGGAAAGTTATTTGCTCCTTCACTGACAGACTGACACCAATCATGGCGCTGATCGATGCGTTGGTGGAAATCAAACTCTACTGCAGGTTTGCCGCTCAACAGGATGGTTGGCAAAGTACATCTACATCACAGAAATCGTTTCAAAGTTTGTCTTCTGGGGTGGACGTTTACTCACTGACACCAACAGAACTCGAGAGCTGTTTTTCATTTTTCAAACAAGGACAAAAAACGATCTTCACAGGAATTTAAGGAATCATAACATGTGGAAGGAAGAAAGTAGCAACCATTCAGCAGACAAAACACTAAAGGACAGCAATGTGTCCTGCTGAGTAAACAGTCTTGCATTTCAGTTCCCAAGTCCCACCTACACAAACACTGTGCGTTTAAAGATCTCCTATGAATCCTGATCACCGTGTGGTTTAGGAAGTGTGACTCTGTTTGCAGTTCAGTACATAGTAGTTATGTAAGTGAGAGATTCGTGTGTCCATTTCTGTTTATTGGGCTGTGTTTAAATGAATGTTTCAGTTAATCTACAAACATTTACATCACAAGCTGCTGCACCAATAAAAGGTCACTTCTGTTCTCTTTGCTCTTCATCACTCTGAACCCTCGTCCTCCTCTTCAGGTATAAACGGCGGGTCGTCGGGCGTCTGCTGCTCGGCCCCTCCCTCTTTCCTCAGGCCGAGATGCAGCTCTCGGACGGTGAGGATGCGGGTGAGCATGGCCTCCATGGTGCTGTCGTCCAGAGGGGTGGAGGAGAACCACAGCGGGCTGTTGGGGACGCAGCAGCGCTCGGGATGAAGGTAGAACAGGTTGGTGCGCTGCTTGACCGACTCCGAGCTGGACGGGAGACAGTTGTTAATGTCAACATCATGACCAGGGGATGAAGGAGATAAATGTGCAACACCAAGTTTCATTTTAGTCCAAATCTATGATTTAACATAATGAAGGAACTTAAGAGGCAAGACACTCAACAGACACTTTAAAGTTTTACATCTTGGGCTATCGCAACAACCACGACAATGTTTCTTTCTTTCTCTTCCTTCTTGTCTTTTCTTCAATGCCTGTTAAATGAATTAATCAATGCTTCTGACTGATTTTAAAGTTATTTCACTTGGTTTTAAAGCAGTAAATTGTTTAGCACATTCACATCTTTATAACTGTGTATGTTCCAAAACGATCCATAAAGTCCTTTAACACTTAAGCTTAATGTAGAGAAAATTAAGATTTTGTTGTTATGGACCAAAGATGAGGAACAAACTCCGACCATATATCTTAACAGAAGCAACTTCTGTTAAGAAACAGCTCAAAACACACTTTTATGAACTTGCTTTTAATTAATTTTACCTTTTTAAAAATTTGTTATTGCTTTTTTTAAATCATCTTTTACTTATTTTCATTACTGTTTTTAATTTTTCTTAACCTGTTATCTGAGTAGTTTGACTGAGATTTTATTATTTTTTTAATCTTGTGACTTTGAGCTGCATTCTGTTAGGAACAGTGCTACATAAATTAAGTTCCTTATTATTATTATTTGAACAACTCAAAGCAATACAAGGGCCAGTAACGGTTCCATGTCTATGATCGATCGATACCATCCGTCTGTGACCTGACTTCAAACTTGTTGGCTGTAAATTTCGCCGTGTTCTTTGTTGTTTCAGTGTTTATTTTGTACGCTAACCTGTGGAACTCTGCACGAGCATGTTTGTGTGGATAATGCAGCTGCTACCCCCGGCTGGGGCGACGTTGGCCTCATGTTGAGGGACAGTCAAGGGAAACTGTGAACATTCAGCCTAGTTTGAAGCCATGAGAGCAGCAGATGAAATGCTGGTAACTGCTGATATTAGGGGACATTAACACTGAAGCTAAAGCTTTTTTGTTATATGGAAGCCCAGCAGTTGGATCTCCCCTCAATGGACAGTGAGGCTGATAATCACACCACAGATAATATTACACTTAACATTACTGCACCTAATTACTTACATAAAAGAAGTAATTTGCAAAGAAAGGCTTGGTTTAAGTTACAAACATTAAAGGATAATGGTGCTCATATGAAAACTGAAACAGTTTTTGGTGACTGCAATCATTCATCCTGTTCATAATGGATGTTCCTTCCTATTGTGCTGCCGACATCAGTGATAAACACGTTTTCATTTTGTGCAAAAATAAATTCCAAAGTTTATTTAAAGCTAATATGAATCTTTAGCAGGCTGAGTTGGGACAAACCAAGAGAGCATCCTCCAAACTCCATTTTAATACAAACTTACCCTTTTTTATTACCTGGTACTATCCCTCCAATGTGCCACCAAACGGCAGCAGAGAGCCATAACACACAGTATGCTGCCAACAATTTAATATAATAAAGGCTCTGAATACTGGGAAGAGCAGAAAGCTCATACAAACAGAAAGATTTGGCCTCTAAGTCGCATTCAAACTGCGACTTTAACTGCCACCTTTCTTCAGAATAGGTAACGGGTTGAAGAGATGATTTCAAACAGCCGGAGATACTTTGATAGGGTTCTGTGTGGTTCTATACGTACCACTTGGAGAGGTAGAACTCGTAGAGTCTGACTGGACAGCGTAGAGGGTTCTCTGTGTTCTCCATCATCTCCAGGATATTATCTTCTTTACTCTCCTCCTCCTTACGCTTCTTCGCCGGAACCTCTGTATCTGAAGAGGGACACAGCACACACACACACAAATATGTATTATCTCTAATATGAAACCATTTCACAGTCAACCGTCAAGGTGACGCAATTAAACACAGAGTTGCTGGTTAAAAACACTATAAATGAACACTGCAATTATTCCTGTTATGTGAATGAACAGTACAAAAACATACAAGCTCAAACTTGTGTGTTTGACTCTAATACCTGGTGTAAAACCTGCACTGTTTATAAAACAAGCCCTAGGTTGCAGATGTTAAAACACCAAATAACAGACAGATTAAGAGATAAATTATTCTACAGAAAATAAATCTGCCTGCAATGTGTTTTTTAAAATGCTGACTGTGGCTCCACAATCCGAAGATATTCAGTTTACTGTCATCGAGGAGTAAAGAAAGAAGAAAATATTCACATTTAAGAAGCTGAAATCTTTTTTCTGTATAAAATGACTCAAAGCAATTAATTGATTATGAAAATAGTTGGTGATTAATTTAATAGTTAACATCTTCATCAATTTTTCAATTAATTGTTGCAGCTCTAAAAAGCACAAACTTGTGATTAATAAATTACCATCTCAAAATCTATGTTATTATCATGCGTCGGTGTGGAGAAACTCTACTGGTACCTGATTCTCCCTCATTTATGGCTATTGGGGGGTAGAAGCGCAGGAAGGTGGTCTTGGTGTAGTTCGGGTTGGTTTTGGTGCAGCGCATGACGTGGGCGAAGGAGAGCTGGCGGTGCTGCTCCACCGTGGTGAAGCCAAAGTACTTGCAGCAGAAGAAGAGCAGCGTGTTGAGGAGGACGATGGGGGAGTACGCCCCCAACTGTTTACAGTCCCACAGAAACTCCTCCTCCACACGGGAATGGACATAACCTGCAGAGGAGAAGAGACACGTGTTATAAAACCGATCACATGTGGGTGCGTTTGTGTAAAACAGAAACCGACAGCAAGACAAACTGAAACACTGACAGAATAAAACTACTCACCACTTGCTGAAATCGAGGGCTTGAAACCTCTCAGCATATTAGTGAACTCAGTGGAGAACTTATTGTAGAACCGATCCATGAATATGTTCTCCACACGACCGTTCTCAAACAGGTACTACAGAGAGACAAAAGGTTTCGGGGTCACACATGAGAACAGCAGCCATTTATTCCTCTACAGTATATTCGCTGCTGCACAAGTTTTGTAGTTCAGTATTTTAGTATATAGTGTCGTCATTAGATTATTATTGTTCAGTGTCAAATTTAGATTTTTATCAAATGTTTGAAGTGTACACATGTTTATAATGCACTGTAGGTAGGAGTGTGCAAGTAAGATGTAAAACTTTTTAATGCAACCATTTCATTAATTTTAAGGTCAATTTTGCAATAAAACTAAACAGGAAATGTGGAAATATAGATGAACTCTCTTCTGAATAAACACTATATTAAAAAAGTTGAGACAATTATTTACCAGGCAATGTTTTCTATACATTATTCATCTTATATTGTGCCTCGAATTTATATCCTGAATAGAGAATGTGCGAGGTACCATGTGGGCTGCACGATTTTGTCATATTGCGATTATTTTTGACTGAAATTGCGATATGTGATATGTTTTCTTTCATCTGGAAAACAAGATTTTTAGGCCAGGTCGTCTCTGCAGCACCACAGTACATATTTTTAATGCTGTCATTTTTCCTTTTTCAAAAAACTGCGATTGCGACTTGGCCATATTGACTTTATTGCAGTTGCAATTAACTGTGCCGCCCTATTCAGCAAGTTAAATGGGAGACTTTTTCAGACTTTTTACTGCCACCGTTTACTTAAATTTAAGACCACTTTTGCAAATTCAAATGCGAAAATATAGGTGAACTCTTCTGAGTAACATAGATTGTCAGTTCAAAACTTTAATAAGGCAACATGACAATAACTGGTTGAGTTAAAAACCTCCTAAAAGAGAATTTAGGACTAGTTAATACTGTTTAAGGACCTGCAGCCACCCTGCATATGTGTGAAATAAAGTCTTGCCTGTTGAATGCCGAGGCAGAGGTAGAACAGGCTGTCGGGGGAGTACGGCTCTCCGTTGGGTCGTTTGACCTCAGTGATGAAGCAACAGAGGCCGTAGCTTAGCTCAGCAGTGGTGCACCGGAGAACATCTTCCTTCAACTCCATGGGACGAGCTGAAATCAAGATAAAAGGAAGCCAAAATAATCAAAGGTCAAATCTGTGCGAAGACACAGTATATAGAAAAACAGTAACACTCGTACAGAGACAGAGGTTTTAAAACCACAGCTGACCAAATGGCTTAATAATCCCAAAATCTATTTAACAGAATTTTGGATGACTCCCTCCATAACGCAAGGTCATCTTCAGAGTTTATATTTCCTGAACATCCAGACTTACAGCCGAAGCGCGGCTTCTCCAGGTTGGGTTGAGTTTGCCTCCACTGGATCCATCGTTTCCAGGCGTCAACTCCATATTGACTCTTCAGTTTTGGGGCGTTTGCTGCCACGGACTTGGAAGAACCTTTTTCAGGTGTTTCGGCTGCCTTAGAACGCTGTGACTTACGACCCTTGGACAAAGTGGAGAATATATAAGTTATTTCATCTCCAGCTCATAGCGGCCAATCCCAGCTTCCTAACGTCAAATGTCTTTTTACAGTGTCTATTCTCCCAAGCAGTTACCCTCTTTTCTCTGGCTTTCCTGTGAGCTTGTCGTCGTCGTGGAGCAGAAGGCGGTGGACTCGGGGACCGTCGGGACTGCTCTCTCAGCCGGGCCATCCTCTCCAGAGTTTCTGAAACAGACACCACATGAAACGTTAGACCGAGCACGCTGAAGTCAAACCAGTGTTTAAGAAACTTTAGGTGACATTTAGGGTAACGCCTTGATATTTTTATTATAGTTGAGTTATTATAGTTTTGTATTTTTCATTAGGTTTACTATAATAACAACAAGATGGAGGTAAAAACTCAGATGACTGCTGAATGTTGAGTTTGTAGATTTCATCTCCTCACCAAAGGTGTAGTCAGCTTCGATGTCCATGGGAGGCGGAGCTGGAGGTAAGGGCTCGGAGTACGGCTCGCTGGACGTGCCCACGGGAACGTCTAGAATCGGGTTGAGCTTCTCTTGGGTGTACGGTCGACTGGGAGACCTGAGACCTGCGTCGGAGGAGCCGTCCTCCCAGTTGTTGAGGAAACTGGCCAAGTCGTCTGTGTCCAAGTCGTCACTGTAGTTACTGGTGTGGTCTGTAAAGTAAACGTGAGAGGAAGTCGTCATCCAGTGTGTTACGTTTTTCTCTTATTAAAAACCATCCAACATTAAAAATAATCGTGGGAAATAGTTTGATGTAACTTTGAAAATGTGGACACATAATCTCAACATGCAGAACACAGAGAACACAACTTTTAAACTGCAGTCAGCTCCTGTTAGAAATGAAAATGAGAATCACCACAGTATCTGTGAGTGAGTGTGTTATGCTCACAAGTATTCTGGTTCTTATCAGGTTTTTGGAAAATCCTGGTTATGATTTGCGCAGGTAAAAGTCATTGGGAAAATGTAGATGACAAAAGCAGACTGAAACCTTTAAACAACTGATTTTAAACATTTTAAAACAGTCTTTGCTTTTGTTAAATTGACCAAAATCACCAGAAACGTGTGGTAGGCATCAAATTACCGTCTCTACGAAAAGCAAAATAAACTGAATATTTGTGCAATGCTGAGACTTCCAAAAGGATACGTCTTAGCATTTTCGGTCTATAATATTTCTCTTTTTTTTCATGACTTCCTTGAACATGAAACAAAAATGTTACAACGGGTTCTCTTACCCTCTGGAGCAGGTGCTTCTTGTCTCTCTTTCTCTTTCTGCACCACTTTCTCCTTTGGTTTCTGCACCTCTCCTTTTTCGTTCTTCTCATCTTCTGCGATCATCTCGGCCATGAGGATGAGCTCTGCCTCGAACGGGTCAGACGGGATCTTTTCCTTGATCTCCTGGATGGTTTCCACGATGCTCTCGGCGTTGTCCACGGTCACCGGAAGGAACATGGGTACAGGCAGCTGTCATAGACACAGCAAGAGTATAACAGTATATGAGGGTCTGTGACAAGGACGAAGACGCTGAATATAAACTGTTCCAGGGTTTTGTCTAATATACATGTTTCATTTTGTAAAACTGATAGTGAGATGCTCCATTTTTGATCTGATTTCACTTCTGAGAATCAAACACTGAAACTACAGGTGATTGTCATGTTTGACTACAGTCTAAAACCCCTTTCACACATGCACTGCAGTCTACAATTATCCAGACATTACCCACAAGAGCTGTGCATGTAAACTCAAATGTTCACATTAGTTGGTCTGAATTTAACCCTGTCAGCTCCCTCGTACAAAGTCCACATGAGTCATTATGTGTGAATAGAGCAGCTCAGTGTCTGAAGCGCACGAGTGGGTGTGTTGATGATGATGCACGAAGTGCAGCTGCTCCGCCTCTTCTCTGCTCTCCTGTATGTCACTTTCCAGTCTTTCATTGATGGCTTCACTTTCATTCAGACAGTCTGCCGATCAATATCAGCCTACACAAGTCAAATATTTAATAGTTTAATGCCTTTCTTCATCATCTGAAATGTGAAAACATCAGATTACAGTAAGAAAAGTATAAATGTGTGCCCTGCACCCTTCTCCCTTCTGTGTTTTAATCACAGATTAATTGTGAGACTCTATTTGTATTAATATCAACACAAAAACAGTCCTCCTGCATCCTATACAGGCGCCACGCCTCGTCTTAACCAAATGGAGTATTTCCAACATCATGGACAATCTAATTAATGTGTGCTGCATGTGTGAAAGGGCACATTCGGAGCTCAACCTGATTCTCAGGGTATAGCTCGGAGTGCAAATCTCAAACGGGCTAAAGTGTACCGGTAATGGCAGGCCGACGGGTTGTGGGGTACACTGGGAGTACATGTTCATGGGTACAGGAACAAACACCGGCACTGGGACAGGCACAACCATGACTTTAGGGTAGAGGTCCTCTATATAGAGAAAAAAACAAAACAAAACAAAAGAAAAACAATATCAGACTTATAGATAAAGTGACAACTTGACAACTGAGTCTGTTTCAAAAGATTGAGACTGAGAAACAATTATTTAGAATTAATGGCTGCTTTTGAAAAACCTCAAACTTTCAAATATGCTAAATATATAAAGAAATGAGAAAAAAAAATACTATAAAACTATTATAAAAAGTTAATAATATTATTTTGACCTGTGGAATATGGAAATGATTATTATATTAAAACTACTACAAGGAACTTTAAAAACTGTCTTGTTTTTGGAGGCGTCTGTGGACAAAGCTGTAGTTTTTTCTACCATAATTACCACAAAATAACACAACAAAAATAAAATGATGTAAATAAAAATCACCTGCTTGAGACAGTTTCATAACCAGTTAAAAAAAAACTCCTTGTGGTACGTTTAAAAACAAAAACCAGCAGTGACATCTGCAGTCAGTGTGTTTTAATCCGGTCCCTGCAGGTTAAGTGACGACTGTGGAGCAGCGATGTTGTTACCATAGAAACAATGTGTGTCTGAGCGTTGCTTTTACCCGTCTGTGATTCGCCATCGACTGTGTGTATTTTACAAGAGACCCCTTTGTTCTGCACCAGCGGCCTGCAGAGCAGCGCCTTGTTCTTCAGGATTTTTGGTGCAGCAGGAGGATGAGCTTTTGCCGAATCTGTCTGAATACTGATCTGAAAGACAAACGACATAAAAACTGTAAAAACTACAGAATTAAACAGGTTCAACACAACTTCTGACGTCCGTCTCTGAGAACATGAACCTGCTGTACAAGCAGCACTCAGTTCTTCAGACTGTACACAGACCAGGACCGTCATGATTCTCCTCCTTTTTTATTATTTAATTGTTGACTATCAAGCCTGGGTTTTGTAAAGGTCAATAGATAAGTGGCCATGGCAACTGTCATTTACATTTTCAAAATTTTCTTTGAAAAGATGATATCAAGTGTGATATAATGACAGAAGGTTTTTTTTATTTTTTTCAATGAACCATGCTAAGCACATTAGTTATCTGGCTGGAATGAGCCACTTGGCACTTTGTTGTTAGCTCGATCAATATTGAAATATCATATTAATAAATTAGGTTCTCTGTGGGATTACTGTGGTGCAAAATTGCTGCTGTTAATGAAAAAGTGATGCTGTTTTAACATGCGAGTATAATTCTGTTTGCACCTGACCTGAGGGTGTGTTTAACTATTTAGTTGTTACTCAGAGTTGTAACAAACCTCCACAGTGCAGCCGCTTTTGTTCTATTAATGTATTAACAACTTAATAATAATTTATGTTATAATGAGGCTAAGTTTGAACTTACAGCTGGTTCAACAGGCTGCTGGTGTATTTATCTAACGTAAAACACTTTGAATCACCTTGTTAAATGGTGCTTTACAAATAAACCCGTATTGCCTCCTCCTCTACTCTCCTTCATCAATGTTCTCCTGTGATTCGTCACCTGTTTGTACATGTATTATTGGATTTTACTATTTATTTTACTTGCTTTATCTATAACACACAAAACATTCAACAACTTACATGTCCAGAGTTCTTTGAGACTGTGCCTGTGGAGACAATGACGAAGTATTAAACCTTCTCAATGAACACATGAGCACAGTGTGTGTTATACAGCACATAAATACAAATGTATGTGTGTCTGTGTGTGTTGTTGTTGTGTACTTTGCTGGGCAGATCTGTCAGAAGCACCAGATTTCCCTGTTGGGCCTGCGAGCGAGATGACGTTGGCGATGACAGGTGTGGCCTCCCCTGTACCTGCACGTCCAAGAAAACAAAACCACAACACAGGAGGAATCAGCGGGAGATCATACAGATCAATTTCATAACATTTAAATTTAAAAAGTCCGGATTAAAACCACAACACAGGAAAATAAAACTTCAAAATGATGGCAATACCCACCTAAAGTGACCTCGCCTTGCGTTGCCACCTTATCACAGCAAAACTGCAGCAGACAAATCAGGTCACAGAAGTGTTTGACCTCCCCCAGCATGGGGAGACTCTGCTTCAGCTTCCCTTTGCGACCGCAGGTGTCACACTTTGCAACCTGAGAGAAAACAGTGATGTTAAAGCAAAGTGAGATCATCACCATTGTTTTAGAACAGCTATGATTTTACTAACCACACTGAGGCTTGCTTACATGGCAGAAGAGCATGGTGTATTTGGACCTGCACTCCTCAGAGCAGAACTCCTCGGTCGAGCCTCCGTACTGCGCCGTCACCAGCTTCTTGGACACAGAGTGGCAGTAGGCGCAGGAGTGACAGTGTTTCCCCCAGTTTTTAGTCAGGTCGTGTCGATAGAGGAGCTTACAGCCTGCGAGGGGGGAGAGCAGATTATTTTATTACTGTGATAATGTTTCACACCACTTCAAGATGAAGGAGTGTTTAAAACTGGTCAGCATTCAACAGATCTTAAACATAATTCTGAGTAAGGGTGCTCTGATCGTTATTGGCTAATATTCATTTAAAGTAGTTCGATTTGTGGTTGAGAGGCTGATGGAGAAGAGCCAATCAGATGACCAAGTGCAAGTCATGTAACAAAAAACTATTCTGAGAGTCTATACTGTGTTTTGTCATTTACAGGCAGACTGCTTTTGTCCTCTGCTGTCTCTGTCCAATTTTGACACACACACATGCGCACTACATGGCGCCCGAGGGCCTGAGGGAGTGTGAAAACGCTCTGTCTTTGTGTATATACAGAATGTGTGTGCAAGAGGTTTTTGTAGGAAAGGCAAAGAGAAGAGCAAGCGGAGCATCAGGGTCTGACAGATAATTTGAAATAGCAGTCCATTCTGGTATATATCCTGACATTTTTCTGCAGAAAAACAGTCTGTGTGCAAACCGGGACAGGAGCTATTACTCTCTTCATGTCGTCCTCTCATCATTTTTCATTTTATTTCACTTTATCTCTGCGTTATTTGTGTCTATCAGTGTGAGTGGCGGTGAGTGGGCACATGAGATGGAGTCTGATTGTGATTTTTCAAATTACAATCACAAATCACATCACTCTGCTCACAAAAAGTAAATTATATTTCACAAACTAAGACACAAAACCCTGCATTCGTCCTCCTGACGTATCAAACAATTATCAAACTGTCTCTTTACCATCGCTGCAGAAGAAGCAGTCCTTGTTGTTAATTCTCTTGGCGTCTCTGGTGATCTTTTCGATCTTACAGTATTCACACAGGCATGTCACGTAGTTGGCTTTCTTGAACTCGTGAGAACAGTCCACACTACACACGAAAACCATCTTGTCCTGCGCACACACACACACACACACAAAGAATTGGTATTAACAATAAATCACCCGCCTGCACACAGAAATGTCAACGTGTACGTGTACATTTTCTCAACTCTTAGTTGGCTACGCCTGCAATTATTGCTTCTGGATACTGTTCCCTCCTAGACTGTGGACATCTAGATGTTTTCCTTTTTAACTCATTTATATTTACTTCTTGTGTATGCTTCCCGATTTTTAAAAAATAATTTTCCATATGATGTGACTCTAGTTTTTTTAACTCTTATTTTCTAATATTTCTTAAAGGCAGATTCTGAATGTCTGTCTCCAACTTGATACTCGTTGGTGGATTGGACAGATGAATTAAAAAAAAAGTTATTCTTAAAACTGTAGATAAAAAATCTGCTGCCTGTCTTGGGAATAGAAGGAGACAAAACTCTTGTTTTAAAATACACACACAACTTACTTTGATCTGGATGAGTTCAGGTTTAAAAGTGATGGTGCGGGCACACTGGGGACAGTTCAGTTTCTGTGGTCCTTTGGGGGCATCTCGTTGAGTTTGGCTGGGAATGACGGCCTGGATTTGGGTGGATCCGATGGGTAACTTGGTAAAAACGTTCACTTGTTTCTGGGACTTGAACTTCTCCTGTGGAACCAAAAAACAACAACAACAACAACAACAACACAACAGAGTTGAGTGAAAACAACAATAAACAATGAGTGTGAATTCAAAAAAGCCAACATTAAGCCTGTGTTGCCTACAGATGATGACCACCTGACACACCATGGTCTGGGTGAATACTCGCTCTCACACTTGCCATGAAAAATGTCCATCAAATGTCTGTTTGTGGTACAGTAACTTATTATTGAGCCTTTGAAATAAATGCACCTTGCATGGAACTAACTTATGTGGCGTTTCCTCCATCCGGGACACAACAGAGGTGCTGCACCCCAAAGAAACTGCATGAGGACTGACATGGACAGGTGTTCTGAAACAGTGGGAGGTTAGTTTTTGTAGCTGGCGCACTTATCATTCAACATGATCAGCAGCTGGAGCAGCAGCAGTGGCCCTGACAAACAGATCACGGAGAATCTTAAGGTACTTTTAAACATTTAGTTTGTGGATATGGAGGTGTTGATGTTAAGCACAGTTAACCTTGTAGTAGTGTGACCTGGATTTGCAATCTCCTCTATGACGACTAGCTTTTCACCCCACCTTCGACCATTCAAATCAGGCACAAACACTTTTGATTTCTAACGTGTCCTGACAACACGACTGAGCATAACTCAACCCTTACAGTCACCAACTCTTATTACCTGAAAAGCCATGACACAAGGTAGAGTGCAGAAGTTCCTGATGGAGGTGTCCGACATGGCCAGGTGGTAGGCCGGAACGGTGTGTTTCCCACAAGTATCACAATTCAACCGAGCACCTATGAAAAAGAAAGAAGGTTTATATGAAAATAGTGCAGTATTTAATGCAGACATCAAAATATCCCTCATGAAAACTTGTTTAGTACCTGATGCACTGACAGTCTGGACCTTGAATGCCATCACACAGCTGCTGCTACAGAAGAGGTTCACTGAGTCGTCGGTGTTTTTGTTGTCGACCATATCTGCCAGCAACCGGGTGGTGCGACATATCGTACAAGGCTGGGTTGTCTTAGTTTTCTGTTAGAAGGTTTTAAAAAACAGAGAAGAAAGGATGTAAAACTGGATGGACACTGCGTTTTTTAATACTCTTGTGCAGACTGGATGTTTTAATCAGCTTTTCTGAGCAGAACCTGCTATTTGCTATTATGCTCAGACTGTGCAGCTCGGCCATGTAACGGCTCGATTCCACCGCGTACGTCTGAGACACATTCCAGCTTCAGAGAATCCAGTCAATTTTCAAAATAAAACACCTGGTGCAGATTCCCAATTGTAAAAAACAGACAAAAAACAAACAATTTAACTACATAGCCTACTTAAAAATGAGACGAAAAATGAGACTTTGGGCAAAGTGGTCCTGAAACGTTCATGTTGGGGCATAAAACTACTTACTTTGTGAAATTGAAATAAAAAGAATAAAATAAAATATGGAGTCAGAGTCTCTATAGGAGCAGGGAGGGACCTGCATTATTGTTGAATATCTTTATGTCACCTATGCCGGGTGTCATCTGAACAAGTCTGGCCCAAACAATGACCTTTTATTGTCTTTATTTTCATACCTCTTTGTACTTGGCCAGACACTCTGTGTTGCACAGAGTTTTGTTGCTCTCTGCCATCTTCAGCATGAGCGGTTTGCTGTGGCAGTACGAGCCGCAGTTCGCGCAGCCGGCCATGGACAGGTTGTTCACTGTGCGGAAACGGTTAAAGCAGGCGTCACTGCAGATCTTGTGGACGGCACCGCCGAGGATCACCTCGTGTTTGCTCTGCAGGAGAGATGACAAAAGAACAGATCACTTAAAAGATCAATCCTTTCAATTCCAAGAATGTAGTTTACTGTGGCAGCGAGGTGAAGGTTGTGTCTACTACGACTATGTCATGAAAAAATAAACAGGTATCCTTCAGCTGAGGAAAAGGGAATTCTTTATTACTTTACTTTTCAGTTTGACTTACAACACAGTATCTGGTGCACATGCTGCAGAGGGACTGTGGTGCTATCGGCTGTAGTGGTTTTGTGCTGATGGGGGATTCCCTGTAGCTGGAGCCCTTCCTCTTGTAGTTGAAGGAGGTCAGGCAGTTCTGGCTGCAGAACTCCTTCATGGCTCCTTTGGTATCTGGAGCCAGAATGACGTCCTGAGGCCGAAAGATCAACCTGAGAGAATCAGAAGAGGTGAGATCAATACGAGGTCTAAAGTCAGTAATATTTGGTTTGGGTCATTAACTTTGATACGATTAATTTTATCTTCAGATTCAGTTTTCAGTCAGTTATTAACTAAACTGTCTAAATATTTGTAAGAATGGGAGGATGATGCTGTTGAACTCACTTTTGGCAGTTGTGGCAGACCTTCGTGACACCTTTGACAGCGGGCAGAGACGTGGTGAGGCAGGCGGTGGAGCAGAAGAGCGCTGGAGAGCCCTTCCTCTGGAAGGCTGTCTGTCCTTTCATCAGGTTCTTCTTGCAGTTGGAACAGTACATGTGCATCGACGAGGGGTGGATGACGGGTAGCGCCTGAGTTTCAGCACCTGAGTTCACGGAGAAGACTGATCCAATCTGCAAATCCTCCTGTTGAGAACAAAACAGTAAGTGAGAGGTCGGTGACAGTCCAGTGACTCCGGATCCATCAAACTGTTTTTACTTTCAGTAACTGGATAGTTTGATACAGTTTGTTTGAGCGCTTCTTCAAAACAAATTCTTTTAGCCTCTGCTGCTGTTTTGTCTCCAGATTCACAACAGTCCTGGTGTTTTCTATTTCTACTCTATTCCAGGTTTTTGTGAGCACCATTGGTGACTTACCTTACTCCAGGACACGATAGTCTCCAACTACCTGAGCCAAATGTAAGACACATTCACGAAAGATGTCCCCTTTTAACTAGTACAGTGTGTAATAAAGAATAGAATTTGGTGTTGTGGTAGGTGGAAAAATGAGCTTTACTTTCAAAAATCCTCGTGAAAAGTTGTGTGCATCCCACCTTTGCAGTGTTGGGTTCATCCTTCACGCTTGCTGTAGATGTGGAGGATATCAGGGCTTGTTCGTACTCTTCATCTACAGGCTCGTCCTTCACTTTGGCCAGAGGTGGTGAAGGAGACGACTTGCTTGGTGGAGTGTCGTCATGTAACCTTTCCTACAACAGGAAAAAAAAATTTCTTTTAAAATGTTGACTTCCAGGGACATAACTGATGTTGACTGTGACGCAGATTTTCTATGCTGATGTAAAATCCAAAACACAACGATCCTAAAGGACGTTCAAGGGTAACGACACTATTTTCCCATGTTTTGTGTCAGAAAGACTAATGGGGACAACGATTTTTTAAATTGGTCCAGTATTGAGGGAGAGCGCTGCAGCCATCAGCCGTGAAATGGACTGCAATGTAATTCTTATGGGCAATTGTGCCTGTCAAAGTATGTCCACCGAAAGTGCTTGTTTTTGCCACTGACAGACTCAGATTGTTATTCTAAGTGTCTGGCAACATTATAGAGAGGAACCCTACAGAGAGAGACTTTTTTAAGGACTGACACAACATATGCACACTGCGTTGGTCGCTTGCTTCATGGCGTCCGCTATCTATATTTTTAAAAGTCTTAGTTGCAGCCTACACACTGAAAATAGCAAATTAGTGCCTAGGACACTGATGGTATGAAGGTAAACAAGCTGTTGTTACCCTTTCTTTTGCAGGGATGTAGTCATTTCAATTTTTTTTCTTCTTCTTTTTGCAGCAGGACCTTTGCTGCATCCTGGGCTTAGCACTGCCCAAGATGTCTGTGATTGGTTTAAAGAAATGCAAACAGGGCAGGACATTTCTTCCCCTGTAGCAGAATTTGTATGCGTGGAGAAAGACCTTTCTCTGGTGCTGAGTGCTGTGGAGGTGAGATTTTAACTGTCAGTCTGTCAAAAGTAGGATGCTAGTTAATGTCATCCTGAAGAGCTGGAAAGTTTACTGTTGTTTGGCGACACTGACCGCTGCTCAGCTGCTCCGTCTCCTTGTAGACTGTCTTTCTTCTCTTTATCCTGTTCTTGGAGTCTTATCGCTCCTCTTATTAAAGCTGAGGAAATGCTCGTCTGTATGTGTGTGGCTGTGATGTTCGTGTCCGTGTCGCTCTGTGCATGATGTGACCATCACGCAGCACATGCATGTAAATTTGACATCCCTAAGTGTAAAACACACTTGACGAAAAACAAAATAAAACTCACAAAAACTGTCTTGGCTCATCTTTCCACTGTTCAAATAATCACTAACTCTTGTTTGGTCAAAATAAACCCTTAATTCACCACGTTAGATGTGAAAATGTTTTGGTTGTACAGGCTGTTTCCTCCCTGCTGCGTCCCCTCTCGCTCCTCGCCTGATATTTTCACATGTAACACTTTGAAATATGGGTTTATTTCAACCAAACAACCAGAGTTGGTGATTGTTCCAACAGTGAAAAGACAAACCAAGACATTTTTTATTAACTTCTGTTTTGCTTCTGTTGAGTTTGAATTAAGTGTCTTTATGATATAAAATTAATGTTTCTGTAAATGGGTTCTGGTGGGTTTGCTGAAGGATTAATTAGCTGTTTCAGGTTAAACAAAAATATCTTACTCTTTAAGCAAAAAAGCCTCTCTTTTGGGATCCTTTCCATAATGTTGTCAGACACTTAGAAGAACAATCTACACCTGTCAGCGGCAAAACAAGCCCTTTTAGTGGGCGTACTTTGACAAGGTGAAATTGCCGCCAAAGATTACGTTTTACAGCCATTTCACCGCTGACGGCTGCAGCGCTCTCACTCAATACTGGACCAATTTCTAAAATTGTTGCCGCCCATTAGTCTGACACAAAAATGTAAAAATAGGGCCCAGATTGCAGTTACCAGTTAAAGCTTGATCCATACAAGCTGAAATCAGACATTTGAGAGAAGCACAGAAGTGCAGGTACACACAGCTTTAAACCAAATCCTCCTAATTTACACACCGAAACAGATTTTCTTACTTATACTTACAGTGTCTAATCCTGGTATTGACAGCTTAACTACTTTCATCCCGTTCATTATGGTTGCTGGTGATGAGCTGTCCCTTCCTGCAGGGACATGAGCAACAAGTGCATTAGTTAACTGGTGCAAAATATGTAATGAAGAAAACAAACACATGCAGAAAATAACACATCACATGACCTGTCACTGGACAGCCAGATATTCATAATCAAAATATAACCACAAGTGGACGGTTTAAAATGTTTACTTTTAATTGTAGGATGTTCTAAGCTTAAGATTACGACAGTGAACGTCTTAATCCCACACTCATATTTATTCTAAAACACTCAAAAGCACTGCTGCTCTGAGGTCTCTCACCTGTACTCAGTGCAGCTTCAGACGACGGAGATGAGCTGGATTGCATCGAGTCTAAAGCCACTTTCATCTCCTCCACTTGGTCCTCCTCTGCGGCTGGTGGTAGTACAGTGGGGTAGTCATCAGTTTCCTCCTTCACAGTGTTGCTGTCTTCGGTTATTGAGGCTGTGAGGAAAAGTTTTAAAATACAGAAATTAGTGGGATGCTACGGAGCAGTGTTCTTAAAGCGTTGGTGAGTTCACTTCGAAACAGCCCCGTTCAGGCATGCACCGTGAAATATTTAATGCGTTGCTGCTGTCAGGTCTGAAAGAAGGCCCGACTCAGAGTTCAACATTAAAGTGTCACTGCATCCTCAGGTCTGAACCTAACTTGCATAATTCTGAAAAATACGAAACGCTTGTTACTCCAAGGGAACGAATGCAATCCTGCAGAGCTTCTACAGCCGTCAAAAGCGTCAAAATTGTGAAATATGAAGTAGACTGTTCACAATAACTAACGTGAACTCCAGTGAATGACGAGTCTCGATCATATATTTGAAAATAAGTGCTTCTTTGATTTTATACATAGACGACAGCTCATGAAACACACAACCTCTCCAGTGACTCATCTATGTTCCCTTGGTTTCATGGGTTCATTTTTACATATGCAGTGGGACGCCCTGGAGTATTTGCACATTTTGGAAAGAGGTTATCTTCTACCTTATCAGATTTACTGGACGTGCATATACCTTGTTGTCCTTGTTGCCTCACGGCAGCGAAACACATTAGAAAAACATGGTCAAGTGTTCAGCACCTCTTTTTGACTGGGCAAGTGGGTCAGAAATCTACTTGCCCCTGTTTTATTTATTAGTGGTTATCAAATAACAACTAAGACTAAAGTTGATAGTCATGTTTAATTTAGGGCTGCAACATCTATAAAAAGTTCAAGGTGATGTCTTTAAATGTCTTGTTTTGTCAGCCTAAAACGCAAAGATATTCAGTTTATTGTGTTAATAAATGAAAAAAGGAGAAAATCTCCATGTTGGAGAGGCTGAAAACAGCATTTTCTGCTATTTTGTAATGAAAAATTACTGTAACGATTAATTTATTATCAAAATAGTTTCAATACCATTCCTTACTTTTTTTTATGTGGCTAAAATATATTTTGTTGCTGACCCTGTTCTTCAACCTGAACTAGCCCTTAAACACAAAAACTTTGTGATAAACTCACTGAGAAGAAAAAGTTCTGCTCTACGTTACCTGTGTTTGACACGGCAGGTGAACGGCTGCTGTCCACGTCCATCAAACTGTTCTGCTCCTCCTCTTTCATCTGAGCTTCCTGTTCGACCTGATCCACTGTCCCAATGTCCATCATCTCATCGAGGTCGTCCACCGTAGAAACCCTCAAGTTACAGGTTAGAGACTCATTTTCCTGCTCTTTGTCCACGTCTGGGTCCAGAGTTTCTTCCGTGTTTGTCACCTCCTTCTCGCCATCAGAAGTCTTGTCCATATCTGCGTCCTCGCTGACATCAGGTCCTGAAGGACTTTCCTCTAAGCTGTTATCCTTTTCTGCCACTTTTTCTTCCTTTGACTCCAAGTCTTCCTCAGTTTTCACCTCAACACCCTCTTTTTCAGTCTCCGAGGTGCTATCCGTCTCTCCACCGGGCACCAAAACTTTGCTGAACGTCTCTTCTGCAGAGGAAGACGACTGTGACGGGGATCGATTTGGAGGAGATTCAGAAGCAGGAAAAGGGGCCACGGCAGCTTTAGTTTCTTTCTGTTCAATTTCTTTAGTGTCCATTTCTTCTTTAGCAGCGACAGCAACAAAGTTGTCCTCCTCTTTAGGTTCAGGGAGTCCCGGAGAGGCTCCATCAATAATCTCTGGGACTTTCACATCCACCGATGCTGCTGGCGCTGAAGCAGCTTCCATGGAGACTCCGTTTGTCCCCACCTGTGTGAGACAATGAACAATTAATATTCTGTTCTATTAAGTCCTATAAAAAAACATAAGACCTACTGGTATTGTCTTGTTTTAAAAGTTTAAGAAAAAAAAAAAAAAAAAAAAAAAAGTATCAGTGTTATCATATGTTCCCATGTCATACAAGAGTAAAGAAACCAGAAATTTTTCACATTGAAGAAGCTGAAATCAGCTTTTTCCCTTAAAAAATTACTCAAACCGATTAATCAAAACAGTTGGCAACTAATCGATTAATTGTTGCAGCTTTAGACATGATTAAAAATTAGTGGGAATGATCATTTTTGAATAAAAATTTTCATTTCTACTGGAAAAAAGACTCAAGATCAAGATTTGTGGGCCAGGACCTGTGCTTGAAATGAACTTTTTTCCTCAGTGTCCTGCAGCTGTCCCAGATTTTACAACCATTGTAGAAAGTACACCGTGTTTTCTGCAAAACTCGTCGGGCTGCCTTTGTGTGTGTAATGTGCTTTTTAAATAAATTTAAACTTGTCCAATATTGTCCCACATTGAAGTTCATTTTTACTCTGAAATTCCTGCTTATGAAACCTTTGCCTCCAAGTAAAATAGGTTGTGCACAATTAGAACAATTTTAACAGCGCAGTTATTATTTCAGCACTTTAATACAGTGTTTCCCAATTTTTTTTTCCTGGGGAACCACTTTTTAAAAGGCAAACCAGCACGACCCAATTCATAATAAACCTTATCAATAAATTCTTGAGTTCATTTGTGCATAAATGAACATTTTTTTTACTGCCACTTCCTGACCCAGGCTTTGAGAATGACTGATTTAAAACACCTCACATTAGATGACATGTAAGAGAACACGTGTATTGAGCAATGACCAGTATAGTGCAGGTCAATTAGCACATGCAACTTTTCTGGCACAGATACTATAATATCTATATCACAATATAACGAGATTTTGTTAAAAGGAACCTCAGCTAGTTAGACAAATAGCCTTTAAAAGATACATATTAGTATCAATTTTGATAGAGTGATATGAAAAACCTTGTTGATGTCTTCGTTTTCGTAAAATTTGTAAAAATAGTTTAACTCGTAGGTCGCCATGGTTGTTGACGTCGCAATGCACTCTGGGTAGTGACGTCAAATGGTTGCACTGGCCGGCTTCGGGACCCTGTTGTGACACTTACTGAAGTCTGAAGAGGTGGGATGAGGTCTGCCTCCTGTGTGACCAGTGGCGTGTCCGATGGTTCGTCTGCTAACGTTGCAGTAGCAGCAACTGCAGCAGCGGGTTGTCCGCTCAGGAGAGCATCCAGCGTCTCTTGTCTATGGCGCTTTTTAACTCGCATTTCACTTGCTTCCCGAGAGCGTTTAGACTCCTTGTGAGGAAAAATTGTCGGAAAAGCATTTGGCTTTAGTCTCCGTTTAAATCCACCCGCTCCGGTGAGCTCCTTCATCAGCTGCGGTCGACTAAACGCCTCAAATGAATCCGGCGAAAAATGTCGGGAGCACAGCCG
>JAJHUR010125358.1:1431-23484 GCA_027495735.1 Lutjanus campechanus | reverse complement strand
ATTTATTTGTTTTAAGTCCAGCCTTTGCCCTGGTGTCGGTTGCAGCAAGAGTATACACTGAAGAATGGAATGCACTGCCAGAGATCCCCCCGTCTTCATTTTTTGTTCACTTTCCTGTCCTCTTTTCTCCTTTTCCCCCACTGTCCTTCATTCCCATGTGTAGCGAGGCCTGGGTAATGAAGAGCAGTCTATCTGCTCAGCCTGCACATCTCTGTCTCTCCCTCCTCCCTCTCTTGCAGCCTCTCAGGCCCTCGATGCTAATTTGACCTACAAATTCTGTCCAAGTGTGACAAACGAGAGCGCTGTTGAACTCCGGCCAAACAGCTTCCTCTCTGTCTCTTCTTGCTGTATGTGATTCTGTCTCCCGGCCTGTGTCCTCCTTCCCTCCCTCACTGTGGTCCACTCTTTACATTTCTCCCTCTTTCACTCTGATTCTCTCACTCAGGAAGTCAGGACAAGGATCTCCAGTGACATTTTTTTCCTGCGTCCAAACAAAAGCATTTAGCTTTTGCTCAGGGCCCAGCTGTTGTGTTTGTATAACCCAGTTGGAAAGCGTGGGACGGGAACCGACTGGGACCCTCGCTTCATCTTGCAGCTGTCCAGTTCTGGACATGGAGAGTTTGGGAGAAAGTTGCATCTCCTTTTGCACTTACTTTCTTGCCTGCAGTCTCATGTCTTTTCATTGAGCTTGGAGACGTCCTCCCAGTGAAAGCGGTTGTGGAGGGAAAATTCATTTTGGTCCTCTTGGTTGCGTCAAAGCTGGCAAAAGCACTGAGAAGCTGGAGTTTTTAAATGTGGCGAAGTGCTTCACTTTGCTTGTTTGGCCTTTTGCCATCACCCTTGACGACATCTTACACACATCTACACACACACACACACACAATGCACACACGCACAGTACACATAAATACTTCTCCAGGGTTTAGTGTAGAGCAGGCCACATAAAACCAGACCAGAAATTGGCATTTTCCACCAGCCAGTGATTACAGGACTTTACTCATTACAGAGGCATTACACCATTACTTTTTCACTCTTGTCAGTCTGTCTTTATCATTCTGTCTTTTCTTTTTCACAATTGCCACTCTTTCTTAACATTTCTCACCCAATTCGCTGCCTTCCACCACTTTTTTTTCTCCGTTACCGGGCCACCAACTAGGCTGCCTCTTTGGAAAACAAAGTGTTTCCCATGTTTCAAAACCGACATGGAACAACACAGTTTTTATCACAGTCCGGATCTCTGGCATGAAAACCAGTTGGTTCCTTGTTTTTCAGGAGACCTCATTTTAATGGGAGAGGTCTGGTCCGACTTAGTTAGACACACACAACACACAACTTTCCTTTTGTCATATGTTGCCAAAGTAGGAATTTTCAAGATAACATCTCTCCATGTATGTCACCACTTGACCTAAAAATGGCTGTCATGCATAGGCTATAATGTGGTGGTATTGAGTTAATGCATTAGAGTAACCTGCTCTCTTTTTCCATCTCCTGACTGTGCATTGCTTGAAATTTGAATCTGAAGCATGAGCCTGGCAGCATTGCATTTTATTTAGAGTTAGAAGTGTTTGCAGATGAGACTGTGCAGCCAAATGTCTATGCTAAGGCATCCCTGCATGACTGTTTGGTAGAAAATGAAATGAAAAGATATTATAAATATAGCATTAGCCTGTGGAATGCAAAAAAGTGACACCTCTTTTCCCTGAAGGCTTTTATCTGCAATTTCTCCTTGATTATTTGAATAGTTTGTGCAAAAGGTCACCCAGGAAACACTCAATGTTCTGCACTTGGTGCAATGCTCTGCCAACATTAACATGACCCCCACATACATTGTCCCTAGCTTAAACAAGATTTCAAACTGAAGCAGTTGTTGATCACTTGCGGTCCCCAGCTGCTGGTTAAGAAAAGTGAGAAGTCAGCTGTTTGTAGTATAAAACGCAGCAGTCAAAAAATAGAATTACTGCCTCACAGTTGTATGCCTCCACCTACCACTAAAGTTACAGGTCAACCTGTAACTTTAAAGGAATTTAATGGAAGTTATCACCAATCACAGAGGTCCCTCAGCATACAGTCATGAATGTGCACAAAACAAATTAGGCTGACTGGACCAATGGTACTCGAGGTTAGCTGCAGACAAGCTGTAGGTCCATTGACATCTTCAAACCAGCTTCTAACCCCAAACCCTTGTTTTATTCTTCCTTCCTTGCTCTGTTGTGACCTGATGAATTTGACCTATTTCCTGTACAAGCATGAAATCTATATTCTGCTTTTCCTCTGTCATTGTTAGATTGTTTGTGCATTTTTTTTTCTCAGAGAGGGAAGTAAACTCTGAGGCTTTTGTCCCTGTTGTGGATGCTGTTTCCTCTACACCCGTCAGAGGCACACACATGCACACACACACACGCATGTGCAGTGGCCTGCTGGTGACAGCCGCCTTCCTGTTAATGGAGGTGTTTAGTCTGTCCCCTGTGTGTTTTGAGGCGACCCGACCAGCCTGCACGCTTAGTGTGGCTCTGGCCCAGTCACTTTATCTCCGGGCTGTTTTTTTTTTTTTTTCCTGCTTCATTTGATCCTGGAGTACATTTCCATTCCCACAATGCAACCTGTCCCTTACCTCAACTGCTTTGTTTGGCCAAAAATACCTCCCAATGCTGCAGGGTGCTGCAAACTGTGAAAGTAGGTTGTGACGGAGCCGGAGCACAATGGCACAAATGACAATCTTCTGATTTAATTTGGTGTGACAGCGATGACAAACAGGATTGTTTTAATGTTGCCTCACTTGGCTTGTCTAGACAAACTCATACACACAGTTTTAATTCTCTCAAGAGGTTAAAGTAAGTTTATGCTTCCTCTTGTGGTTTTGTTCAGAGGTTATTTAAAGTATTTTTCCGACTTTTTATTAAAAACAACCAGGCAAAATTCTGAAAAAATAACAGAGAAAACAATAGAAACAGTGTACAGAGAGGAAAGAGAGTCAAGTTCAGTGACAGAGCTCACAGTTGAAGTGAAGTTCCTGCTCTTTGTGCAAAGCCTGGAGGGACCCTCAGTCTTGTCGTAGCTCCTGTAGAGTGAATTTAAGAGGGTCAACTTTAACAAGGGCTGTATTGATTCTCTGTGTTTGAGGGAGGAGAGGGTGTCTGTGTCCTTTTTTTGAATAGTGGGATGAGGACAAGACAGGGGCGGCGCTGCTTTTTGTCTTCATGTTTAAGCCTCCATTCACCAAAGTGGCAGGGGGCAACACTTGGTGGTCTGGACTCCAGGGGGACTGCAAACTTTGACGTTTGTTGTCACGTTACAATTTGTTGGGCAACAGTTACACAAGAAGCTCACGGTTGCATTTTTCTTTTTTAACATAACATACAATTTTAAATATATTCCACTTTTTGGCTAAAGTTCAGGTGTTTGTTCACTCTGTCCAGGTTTCTGTTCAGTGTACTACTTAGATTTCTACAACAAATGCTGCTTTTTAACAGCAGTTTGTTTAGAGCTTCACGATTAGTCAAATATTAATCAATTATTAAATTAATCCCCAGCTATTTTTATAATTGATTGATCTGTTTGAGTATTTTTTTAAGAAAAAATAGTCAAAATTCCTCTGAGATCAGCTTCTATATGAATATTTCTGGTTTCTTTACTCCTTTACTCCTTACTTCAGTTAACTCGGCATCTATAACAAGACATTTGAGAACATTATTGTGGGCTTTGGGAAACACTGATCGACAGTTTCCATCATTTTCTGACAATTTATAGACCAAACAATTGGTTAATCAAGAAAATAATCAACACATAGTCGCGACTCTAAGTTAGTTATTTAGACTTAGAGCTAAAGCAATCTGCCTATTAATTAATTAGTCGATTGACAGAGAATTGTTATTGTTTTAGTCATTTTTGAAGCAAAAAGACCAAACATTCTCTGTGTCCATGTCTTGAAATGTCAAATTTATGTGTATCCTTGACTTGTATGGTAAATTGAATATCTTTGGGTTTTGAACTGTTGGTTTGATGAAATAAGTATGTTTGAAAATCTGCATTTTCCAAGTATTTTCTGACTTTTTTTTATGTAGGTAAAGCAATTAATCTAAATCAATAAAATAATCACAGATTAATCCCCAGTGAAAATAACTGATAGTTGCAGCCGTAGTTAGGCTAAAAAAACTTCACTCACAAGTGTGAAATGAATTCCTTTGCATGGGAATAATGATGTGTTAGATGTGTGCACCTCAGTGCCTGTTGGGTGTTTTATAAGGTCATTGAGTTAGACAGCCGTTGTGGCAGCGCTTTTACTAGTAACACGTGGCTGGTGTCTGCACATGGTTGGCCAGGCTACAGAGTAATATTTTAAAATGAGAAATGGTGTTTGGACACTCCAGGGCTGCAGCTAACACAGTTGTTTTCTTGATTGATTAATCTTAGTAGTTTTTGATAAATTGTTTAGTCTGGAAACATCACAAGTTTCCAGAGCCCAACTATATTTTCAGATGTCTTGTTTTGTCTGTCTAACGGTCCAGAAGACAAATATATTCAGCTTACAATGATATAAAACTGAAACATGACAAATCCATAAATTTGAGAAGCTGGAACCAGAGCACGGTTAAGATAAGATAAGATAAGATCAACTTTATTGATCCCACACCGGGGAAATTGAAACAATAACAAGATGTAGTTTGATGAGGTTGTGAAGTTTCATGGGATGATTTGGGGTTATTGTCTTCAGTGTTAAACAGCCACCATTGCGGATGAAAATCTATCTTGACATGACTCAGGCAGAAATGGCGTCCATGGATGAGGTAATATCTTAAGTTTTTATTCATGTTATGTTTAGTCACGTTCACCAACTTCCTTTCTTACTCTTTGAACTGACAAATCCCATGTGTTCCCAGAAGTTAAAGCAATTAGCAGCTAGTAGAAAACACACCATTACTTTTAATAAATTACAGATTTCTCTGTGTTTGACCATTGTTGAAAACATTTGGGATAATGTAAGTGCACAACTATATATTATAACTTTAAATTCTAAATCTGTTATCAAACCTCTTGTTAATCTTCTTACTAGTAGTAGGTAATAGTAACATTGTGAAGGAACAGGTGAATTGCAAACTGATTAGCCTATACTAATCTGAATGCAGAAAATTTTAACTAATACTTTGAATCTCAGTTACAAACCGAATGATTTAGTTGTCCTTTTTTTAAATGAACTAAAGCTGAAAGGATCAGTGGAAACGTAAATAGATTGGCAGAAAATGAATTATCATTATAAACATTTTTTTCAAGCAAAAATTGCCCCAAAAATCAACGGTTTCAGCTTGTTAATTGTGAATATTTCCTGATTTACTTATATAGTCTTATATGCGTAAATAGAATATCTTTAGGCTCTGGATCAATAAATATGGACAGTTTATTGTGACATTTTGTTTGTCATCTAAAAGAGAAGCAGCATATTAATCAGTAATTAAAGATATTGACATTTGTAGCCTGAAAATGGACAAATCGTAAGTAACTGAAAACTATCATATTTACGAAATTCTAGTGACTTATGATGCTGATTAACATTTCAAGCAACCAATAATCTGTTACATTTAAAAAAGTGTCTGTCCTAACGTTGGGTGTTGTTGTACTCACTAGTTTTTGCTTTATCAGTTGGTCACTGTGGTTACATAAGACGTTGGTCTCTCCACCATATCAGTGTTGAACATTTCAGTTTTCTCAGAGAAAACTCAAGGCTGCTGAATATTAACACACACAAACATTCACACACTCCTCTAAGAACAACCAGATGACCAGTGGATCCTTTCAGGGTGCTTTCACAAGACTCCAGACCTTTCACAAGCGCTTTCAACCACATCCAACCTAAACTTATTCCCACTGTTTTTTAAGCCTAGAGTATACACAGGCTTAGGTCCAGGTTCTTGCTTGTCCTGACGGTGGTTGGTATAGTCACACACACTCTCACACATGGGAGGTATGTTGAAATGATTCCTGTGTTTGATCCTAGGAGATGGTGGTAGCTTTCAGAGCATTCCTCCTCCCTCCTCTGTGTACTTACCCACCAGTATCTGTGGTCCAGGCCTGAGCCTGGGGGCCATGGGAGGGGACTCCTCGCTGATCTTCAGGTTGTGTTATGGTTCTGGGGGGGAATGTGCTGTGTCTCAGGTCTGGTCTAGATCAGGTTGCTGCCCCCCCCTCAAGGCATGTGTTGCCCTTGGACTGAGCTTTCGTATCGCAGATGAGGCCACATGTCCTCAGGAACTGGTTCTGATAAAGTTTCTTTTTGCATATCAGTAATGAACAAAAGAAAAACAACAAAAGAGAAGACTGATCATTTGTCCATTTGCTCCACCTCTAATCAGTAACACATGCACACAGAAAGCACTATGGGAGCAACAGGGAGCACAAGGCTCATGGTTCGAATTGTATCACAGTTTTGAGTCAGGGATCGATCGAATTTAAAAAAGTGTCAAAATGCTCTGTTGTAGCCACTTCTCTGTCTGTAGTTACCACTGTAGTATTAGTAAATAATGTGTAATAATGATAATAATAATGATAATACAGTATACTAACACTATACACACACGAGCTGCAGCTGTGCGCACGGCGCTCTGTCCGCTTTGTCCCTTCATACTGTAACAGTGAATTTTAACAGAATAATAGCCCATGTGTGTAGGTATATACTATATTTTTTAACCCTGGTCTTGCTGCACTGTGTAGAAAAAATAATGGAGTTCACAGTTTCATGATTTAACCTGTTTTACTCCACTTTCAGCACTGATCAGTTGAGCGCACAAAGTGAACTGGACGTGGCGCCGTGCGTGCAGCTGCAGCATGTGTGTTTGTTTGAGAGAGTGGGAGACACAAGAAACAGATTTTTGAGAACTTTGAATAAAGTAGTGTAGGTTGTTACTGCACCTAATCTTATTTGTTGTGTAGCTGTGCACAATGAAGAAACGAGACAAACAAATTTGCAAATTAAGGCTCCATTCTCGACGCTAGCACAGTGTGTTTGCATGCAAAATTTGCCGACGTGCATTACCGGTCAAACACATTACCTGCAGTTAACCGTTAATCATTAACATCACAACCACCAAAATAAGATAAGATAATATTTCAGTTTGCAGAACACATGAAATAGCAGTTTGCCCTAATTACAACCTATTTCTTACTGCAAACAAAAAATACACGCAGGTTGGGGAACCTACGGAGGCTGTGAAAATAGCGTAAAACGCGAAAGGTTGTATCTAGAGCCAGTGTTTGGTTTGTCCATTCTGGGCTACTGTAGAAACACGACAACCTCCATGGAAGAGGACCTGTGCCCTCTGTTGATATAAATAGCTCATTCCAAAGTAACAAAAACACAGCAATTCTTATATTCAGGTGATTGTACACTAATGAAAACTTGCTTATGAATATTTTATTCCATTTCTTCCATATTCTGCCAATAAATCCCTGCAAATCTTACACACTGGACCTCTAAGCCTCTCATATAAATATAAGTGGTTGTTATTTGGCCTCGTGCTAATAATCTCCAGACTCTGGCTCTCAGATGAAGACACAGAGGGAAAGAAAACAAGAGGCCTCAGTTAATTGTTTTGAGTGGGACTCTCCCGGATCCCCCGTCTCACCAATGTGCAGTTAGGCAAGGTTTATTTTCCTGACCCAGTCACTTTCAAAGTCTTTTTACCCACACATTTGTTTCTCTCACACACACTTTCTGCAAAGTTGTTTACCCAGAGTATTAGCTGACCTCCCTGCTCCTTACCCAAACACCTCAGCAGGAAGGAACATTACCTCCCCGCCACTGGCCCGCTTCCACAGCATTGTGATAGTGAAACCTTGGTGTAAATCGACACTCATGTAAAAACACAATGCGATTAAGATCAAGGACATCAGCTTACACTCTAAACACATCGGCCCATAAGAGCACCTACTTTTTTAATAAAACATGCTTCCAAATGTGTTCGCTTCCATTGTCAACAGATTTTCATCCTGAGTCAGCACCTTTCTTAATTATCCAGGTGTCTGACTCCACCCAGTTATTAATAGACATATTAGTCAGTTTTTCCTTTGTGTATTTTTTTTTAATGTCCCTCAGGTGTTCCAGGACCTGGGTGTGTCGGTGCTGTCCGGAGCCTCTGAGGGCTACAATGTGTGTCTATTTGCGTACGGCCAAACCGGATCTGGAAAGACGTACACCATGATGGGAACACCGGTGAGCAGGACACTGGAATCACTGCATGGCATTAAATACATTTTACATGCCTCAACTGTTCTCGCCAGGCACATTGGAGAAAATGCAACTGTTACAGAAAATATAAACCCATGCCATATACTCTGTAATGAAAAGCATTTAGTTATGACTAGGGCTGCACAGTTAATCGAATATTCATCTTGGTCACAATTTTGACTTTCTGCAATTAAATCAACACGATCGGTTGTGATACTGACGTTTAAAATGCATGCTCCTCTCATAAAATCTGTTGCATATCAAATAAAGGGCTTCCTAAACTAACAGTCAGCCACTGTGCAGGTGCAGCCCGTGCAAAATTTCATGGTGCAGTCAGAGTAGAAGAGTGATATACAACAGAGAGCAGACGGACAAAATCAAATGTCTGGAGCCGAAGGCGAAGAGCTCATACCCTGGAACGGATCATCATCTGTGGTTTGGGAGTGTTTTGGATTTAGGGCAAGCGATATTAGGCTAGAACAAATCATATGCAAAAGGTGCATGATGCTTGTGTTTTTACTGAAAAGCAACAAAACTAATTTGTTCAGTCAACAGAAAAAAAAACACAAACTGCATTCTGATGAATGCATGAAGGCCAAGACTACCATTACTAATGTCCACCTTACTGTGTTCTCATTCTTGTCCAGCGTCAATTCAGACATCTGTAACAGTGCCGCAGTGCCGCACATCGTTGTATGAATGTAGCACAATGTGAAAGTGAAAACAGTGCTCTGTTGATTTAATTTTGAGTGAAAGGATTTGATTCGATTTTATATTTATAAATATTTTGTCCTTAAATCAATGAATAATTATGATAAATAACTGTGATCTCAGTATTAATCAAAATATTATAATTTATCGTATTTTGGCCATAGTTATGACCCAATTCAATTGGGCAACTTTCAAAATGATGCTAATCCACCCTTCTCTTTGCTTTTGTGTTTTTTTGTTTTTTTTGTCAGGACTCTATTGGCTTGACCCCTCGGATCTGTCAGGTACATCAGTTGATTGTAAAATTCAGTGTTGTGAGCCCAGTCATGATTCAGCCACTTGATTATTCGCTGTTGTGGTGTGAAGAAAATTGTTTTTTTTTTTTAACTTTCCTTACAGGGTCTCTTCAGGTCTGAAGACACTTTTCCTGACGGGCAAAACTCCAGCCGAGTGGAGATCAGGTACTGTGTTATTGTCTGACTCTCTGTGATTGTCTTTCCATTTTTAAACAGTGCAATTGGGCCTCTTCCTGAAATTCAAATTAGATGAGCACTTACGGAACAATCAAGCTGCAGGCAATACAATCAAAACAAAAACTGGATTTTCTTGTCTGTGTCAGAGGCAACCTCAGAACAACTTATTGAAGGTGGCGTTCATTTCACAAAGCAGATATTAAAGTTTCTGGGTTCTTTCTGCCATTCATTCAGGAAAAATGTAATCTTTTTATAATTGGAACGTTCTAATTTCCATAGCGTAGACTTGGCTTGCCGTGGTAATCGTTTCTCCAGTGTTGCACAGTTCGTGCTTCCACCGATTACATTACTTGCCCAACGCCCCCACTGTCAGAGTGTGTTATCAATACTTAGTCGGATGACAGGCGCTACAATTATAAACTGAAAGTGTCTGCTCCGTACAGCAGCAGCAGAGTTGCAGCACAGAGGAGCAGGAGCCAGATTTAAAACGTATCTTTAAGAGGGAGTAGTCACAGCCTGACATGATCACTAATCACTGAATACCAATTTTCTTATTTAGATATAAATGTAGGGAACAACTAGCAGATATTCCGTGGTGGACTAGAGTGAGTCAATGCAGTGTTGCAAGTTATTAAACTACACTCATTATGTTGAATGAAAAAAAACCCTTATATTTGGGACAATGTGTGTGAAGTTTGGGACAGCAGAAAGAATTTGGGACAGTTGCAGGACACTGACTAAAAAAGTTACCAAACAGTTGTGGAGTGTTGGAAGACATAGAAGTGAGCATTCTGTTGTTCTTTACATCACCATGAAGGCGTTAGCAGGTGCTAACTTGGCTAAACAAAGCTAGCCTTGACAAGGAGCTAACATTATAACCGGCATGTAAATTAATGTTACTTCAACTCGTCTGTGGGTGTCTGCTATAGTTGTTGGGACCATTGCGGGGGATGTTTGATAGACCTGGCAACTCAAAACAAGATAATAAACCAACAGTTTGTTTTGTTAGAAGTAAAGGGAAGATCCAAAGATCTAATGTTAAAGTAAAATTTATATACTACAGATAGTTGAGAGTCATCAGTGAATATCCTTTCTTGTAAAACGTCTGACATTATCGGTAGCACTGGCATTTATTAACTAGCGGGAAAAATTTCCTCACTGTGGCATCTCTAGTGTAGACTGTGTTTCTGGGTCGCTTGGTGGGGCCAAACCGTGTAACCATGACTACGACCCGTTTCAAATACAGCCATTGTCAAATGTCACCTCCTTTGTCTCTCTGAACTTTCCAGTAAAGGCAAAACATCAGAAAGGTAAACTAGTTTATTTCTGACATGTTGAGGAAAATTCAGAGGATAAACTGACAGAAAATAACTCGCACAATATGGAATGGGGCTGTATGAAGGACTGTACTATGCATCTCAGTGATGGGATGGATAAAATGGACATGAGATGATCCAGTCCTGACTTGATAAAAAAAAGTGTGTGTCCTCAACACAGGTTGTTGTCTCATCCGTCTGTCCCTGCAGCTTCCTGGAGATCTATAACGAGCGTGTGCGAGACCTGCTGAGACGAGGAGAGCAGAAGAAAAGAGCCTCCCTGAGAGTCAGAGAACACCCCGAGAAAGGACCCTATGTTCAAGGTGAGCGTTCCGGGCACCTGCATCTGCACTTTGTTAAGTGGTTGACTCCAAAGACTGTTAAGTGGTTGACTCCAAAGACTGTTAAGTGGTTGACTCCAAAGACACATGTTGTACGTCTCAGGGTTAAACGTAGTTTAAATTTGAAAGGTGTCCTTTCTTTGTCATTTCAGCTAGGATAGGATACACAAGCTGCTGATTCTCAACATTTGCATTTTGCTGTCCCCCAAAACTAAGTGATGTTTTTTCTGTTTGTTTTTTAGATTATTTGCATTGTGAAAGAGATATGCAATACATGGAGACTCATATCTATATATACTGTATGTATATATGCACAAACGCACATCAGGGATGTAACAACATATTAAATATCACCACACTGGACTATAACAATATCATGGACTTTCTACCATGGTATTATTATACCTTGAATTTTCAGGATTGTTACATTGACAACTTGCATGCACATAGGCATCAAAAAACCTGTGCAGGAAAGTTAGACAGTTAAGGACTTGTATAAAGACCTGTTGTCAAACACTAAAACAAATTAAATGAATTCTAATTTAAATTCATTATTCAAACATGACCCCACAGTTCCAGGTGTAATTGCACAAAAAAAGGTTGAGCTCAAAAATCAACAGATCATTTCCACTTTTTGTCTTTTCCTGTCTGTCTTTACTGATTAAACACTGAACAAGAGGTCTAGAGGCTGCAAATTCTCATTACCCTGCAAGGATAATTTCACCAAGATTAAAATAAGATACTAAATCTGTGCACAGGAAAAACGCTCTTTTAGATAACCTTGCAGCAACCTTATATCTCAGACATACAGTAGGACTTTGCAGATTTAAAATTTATGCACTCATGATTAGGTGCTTTCACAGGCTACGAGCTCTAAGAAGTCTCCGGTGTAAAATATATACAAACACTCAGCAGTAAAAGAGTCTGTCTGAAGCACTTGGTATTTGGAGAGTAAAGATGAGAGTGGATACCGAGGGTAATACACACTCAGACACATAATTTTGTCAAATTATGGACTTGGATGTATAACATGGTCTGCAGTATTTTTGAGTAATGCTGGTGTCTTGTAAGTTTAGTTTACAAGTCGCTGTGGTATTTGGTCAGCGGTGGAATTTTGTTCCGTTGTAAAGCTTTTGATCAGGTCCAGAATTGGCCGTCCTGGCTTTAATCCAGACTCCTCTTCTGGCTTGTGTTTCGTTCTCTTTTTCTCTTCATCTTTTCCTCCTCTTTCTTTCTGTCTCTCATCCGCCCGCCTCTCTATGTTTAAAGCCCTACATCCACTCATTGTCCGTGTCAGGAGAAATCCCAGCTGACCAAAGGAAGTGAAGTCATTTCCTTGTGGTTCCAAGGAGAACACTTCACCGCACAAACACACACACAGAGCACAGTTGGGACTCACAGATTTTACTCCTCCTCCATCAACTCATGTCCATCAAAGTGTGTTTTTTTTATGGACAATTCAAATTATTTGTATGAGATGTACATATTTAAAACAAGGAGTAAGTGTTCACATGTTAAAACTCCACAACACTTTGTGGTAATCTGTGCGTGCATGTGTTTCACGGCCTCTTAAAATACGTGATTCATGCCTGGAAGTAGAGCATTGTTAGAGTTTTTTAGTTGCTACGTAAATCCTGTGGGAAAATATTACGCCTCAACGTGAGCAAAAATTGATGAGACATGTTTCCTGTTTGTGTCTTTTTGTCATCTCTATCCCTCTTTCTTTATCCTTTATTCTTTCTTTTCTTGTTTGCTGCAGTGTCATCAGTATAACTCATTTTCAAAGACTTTACTTTTACTCAGTTTATCAGTGTTACCTTATTTCAAGGGCAGCCATACAAAACCTTAACCTCATCCACTTCCCCTGTCCCTACCTTAGACATATTTTTGTCATTTTTAGCAGGGGACAGGGGATATTTAGGGACAGATGGCAGGTCAACAATATTTTACACATGGAAGTCTGAAAGCTGGGAACCTGTCAGGTTTTTCTAGTCATACATCATCCTTGAAAGTTTAGAGACTATATGGGGTTAGAACATTAGGGTGAAAGTATATGATGGCCATTCCCATGCTCTATCATGTCTTGTTGCAGCAGTTTTTTGGATGATACCATTTATTACACAGCTTGGCGCCCAATTTAACCATTTTTGACTTCTCAAGAATTAAAAAAAAAGGTTGAAAATCCCTCTAATATACCACATTAAGACACCAAGACCTCAAGGAACACCACATAAGACTTCATGATGTGGTTTGGTATCATACTTTAAAAAAAAATAATAAAAAAATGCATTTTTGGCCTTACATCCTCTGAATGTCCCAGACCTCTAGTTTGTAAAGTTTCACAAGGCTGTGATTATTCTAGAGGTCACACTGGGTCATTTTATACAGTGATGTCAAGACTACGGGGACTAACATCATTACACATGAATACAATTGGGCTAATTGAATTCACGAGAGTCTCAGCTTTGCAGTCATACTCAGTTTATTATAATCCACTACTGTTTAGGGAATGTTTTGCCTAAAACTGCATGGGATTAGTATTGAGAGGTTGTGTCTGAAAAAGGGAGACTCTAGGGTACCCATCGAGCCCATTTTCATTCAGATATCTTGAGGCGAGAGGTCAAGGGATCCCTTTGAAAATGGCCATGTCAGTTTTTCCCCTCACCAAAATTTGGAGTGTTATTTTGAGCTCTTCTGGACAAGCTAGCATGACATGTTTGTACCAACAAATTCCTTATGTACCAGTACCTTTAAGACCCTGCAACACCCTCTCAAAGAGAGTAAAGTCAGCCGAGGACATGTAGAGCTGAAGAGGTTAACCTTACGATGTAGATCTTTACCCTTCTTCCTTTTTTATCTTTATTTCTTCCTTGTTTTTTGGACGATTCTATAAAATTATATTGTTTTAATCTCCAACAGTCGCAAAATGTGCTGCATAATACAATCAAATTTCCCTGAGCTGCACTCACTCTTGCAGGGACTTACTTTCTACTATGGTAATTAGGTCAGTTACAACTGTAATAAACATTCTGAGGTTTATATTAAACCAAAACACTCTCTTGTATGTTTGTTCTGTTTTCTCAGCATTTTCTTCCTCTGTGTGTTTCTCTCTAATCAGACCTGTCGCAGCATGTGGTCTCAGACTGCAAGCAGGCCATGGACCTTTTGGAGGAAGGCATCGCCAACCGAATCACCGCAGCAACCCACAACCACGATGCCAGCAGCAGATCCCACGCCATCTTCACCATCCAGTACACACAGGTCATCATCTCTCTCAGCCCCTTTAAACCAGCTTATCTGTCAATGAGTCAATCTGCAAATGAACCTCTGAGTCTTGCAGATTCCAGCCTGGTTACTCTGTTTTTTTCTCCATAGGCGATCCTAGAAAATAACCTTCCATCAGAAACTGTCAGCAAGATAAACCTGGTTGACTTGGCTGGGAGGTGAGACTGTTTTCATTCTGTTGTGTGTTTTTTTCCCTCAACATCTTTTGAGTCAAAGTTATTGACAAAACTGCCCCCTAGTGGATCTTTGCTACTGCCCCGAGATTTTCTACATTTTCAATTCAATCTTTTTATTGGATCGCTGTAACTGTTAAATCACTGTAACTGACACAGACTTCATGTGTTGTGTTTATGTTGTGTCTCGCAGTGAACGAGCTGACCCCAACTACTGCAGGGACAGACTGACAGAGGGCTCGAACATCAACAAGTCGCTGGTCACTTTGGGCATCGTCATATCCGCTCTTGGTAAATCTTGCCTGAACTTCCAAAAATTCCTCTTTTTCCTTCCACATTTCCTCTATTCCTACAGTATTCCCTTCTGCCTGTAAAACCCTTTCCATAAATCCCTCAACTACCCCTTCTTCCCACTTCCTCCACAGCCCAGAACTCCCAGATGTCCAGCAGCTGTCAGAGTATCAACAGCATGGCGTCTGAGGGCGACGGCAGCACGGTGGGAAGCCACAGCAGCTCCCTGTCTGGAGGAGGAGGAGGAGGAGGAGGAGGTGGTGGTAGAAGGCACTGCTTCATCCCCTACAGAGACTCAGTTCTAACCTGGCTGCTCAAAGACAGCCTGGGGGGCAATTCCAAGACCATCATGATTGCAAGTAAGTGTAACAGATGTCAGTGAAAGGACTGTGGCAGTGATTCTTCCACATTTTGGTTCATTTGGTCCAACTATAAATGGCATGCTAATATAACTGAATATATTTGGAGTTGGTTGCTGAATATCCTTGCAATCATGATCTGTTTTTAATCAGTATTAAACCCCAGAGGCAAACATGGGAAATGAAAACTGATAGTGAAAATAAAAATTTTTTTTTTTTTTTGGTTCTTTTAGAATTGGTACTGATACTGACATAATTTACCATATGTTGGACTGATGTCTGAGGCTTTTCTGGACTTAATTAGTTTGACTGCTGTCTATATATATATATATATATATATATATATATATATATATATATATATATATATATATATATATATATATATATATACACATAAACATGGTGGTGGCGATGTGTCAATATGCTCTTTCCGCAGTCTCTCATCCAACTGCTATGATTTACCCAAGCTAATGGCGAATTGTTAGAAACAAGTTAACAAAAGCTGTTTGAATGTCATCTCACTGTTCAGCTCAGTGTACCATGAATTTTAAACTCTGCCAGCTGTATCCGCAGGCAGTGAATCATATCAGAGGAGGACAAAGGGCGGGATGAAGATACTAACTGATGTCTGTGTTCTTCATTCTTTATAGACGTCACTTGGTGTTTTGATGTCAGAAATATGATTTATTTTACTGACATTTTAGATTTGTCTTCAGTGAGATATTGAGTTTACATAGAGACTTTGCTGCTGTTGTAAATCACTGTTGCTGCTCTAGAAGCAACATTTAGCTATATTTAAAATATTCAATTGTAAACTAGTTATTCAATTGTAAATGGACTGAATTGATTCTTTTTTTAAATGTTTTTAAAGCAATTATTTAGTTTATTTAAAAATAACCTAAAAGTGCTGTTTTCAAAGTGGGAGCAAAATCCAAAATATGAGAGGATTTAGCCCATTCCATGCGAGTATTAAAATGATTAAGTACTTGGTAAATAAGTGTATTCTAGACCTTAAAATCCCTACTGATTTTCCATTATATCTTTAATGCTTTTGTCAATATGGCCGTGAACTTGGCATAAAATTTCATTTTAAGTGATATTGAAAAGGTCTTAAAGGACCAGCGCTCAAAATTATGGATGTCCTGTTGTCCCAGGGACAGTAAAAATACCACCTGGGACTGATACGGTGTCTGGGACAATTCGGACGAAAGAGAAATTTATCATTACAACAACATCAGAGCAACTTCCAAACAGGCGTTATTTGAATAAAACGACCACATATTGGCAATCTCAGTGGTTACTTTGTGCCTGAAAAAATATTAAAACTTAAAAATGTTAAACATAGTTATCTGAGTCTGGTTTGTGATCATATTGGCTGCCAGAAACGTTACACTTATTTATTGAGTTTCACCATATTGGTCATTGTCAATACACCTGTTCTCTTATGCCACCTAATGCGCATGGTATGAGAGTGTCTAAATAATAATTGCACTGTTAAAATTTATGTAATTGTACTTACAATTTTACAACCTATAGTACTTGTCCTAAGCGGAGTTGTAGTTTTTTTTAGTGGAAGCCAACTCTCAAGTCTCTGTTGATGTAGCGTTTCTTGCAAGCACCTGATTCACCAACATTGTAGACTTTTAAAACCAGCTCCGGCTCATCATAGCTGCTGCAGCGTCACAGCAAGATAATGTGACTTTGATTGAAATGTATGTACATTGATTTCTGAATTTCCATCGGGAATATCCTCTTTTTCTCGAACAAGACTTCAATTTATTCTTTATGCCTCCACACCGGCAGCAGCTGTCGCCGGAGGCATTATGTTTTCGGGTTGTCTGTCTGTCCGCCCGTCCGTCTGTTGCATTCTCATGAACGCAATATGTCAAGACTCAGGAGGAATTTCTTCAAATTTGCCACAAATGTCCCCGAGGATATAAATGATGAAGAGATGACGTTCTATTTCCCGAAAGGTCAAAGGTCAACTTCAGAACACAAATACTCTCTGTCAGCCCTCTGTACAGTAAAAAATAGTCACTAAGTGTAGACAGCATGTTTCTCACTGGAAATCATACATGTCAATGTAGAGATAACATCTCTTTTGCTAAAAAATACACTTAATACCTTCACATTCAAAGTCTACACTTCATACATGAGTCTGGACAGACATGGATGTAAAATGTGACAAAACTAGTTGGTGGAGACATACAACTGTTAGGCAGTATTTCTGTGTTAATATTTTACTAAACTTAATGGCTGGAAGGTTGGAAATAAAAATTTAAAAGTAATGCTCATGCGCTGGAAAATAGTTTGCAGTAATATGACCGCACTAAAACCGCCGGTATGGTCCCTTTGGTCTCACTCATGAAACTTAACACACTTATCTTTTGTGACGTGAGTTCTAATTGCTGCATGTGTGTGTCTTTGCTTACGTGTGCATATTGTGTGTGTGTTTGTGTCGCAGCGGTCTCACCCTCCGCCAACAGTTATAATGAGACCCTCAGCACCCTGCGCTATGCTGCCCACGCCAGAAACATCGTCAACAAGCCTCGGGTTAATGAGGTCAGTGGCTGTTTAGAGTCCCACGACAAGAACTGATGTTTGATCTAAATGTTTTTAGTAGGTTAATGTGTGCTTTGGTTCCTACGCAGGATGCCAATGTTCGGCTGATCAGGGAACTGAGAGAGGAGATTGACAGGCTGAAGAGCATGCTGCTCAGCTTTGAAATGGTATGGTGACCTTTTTATCGCTGGAGCATAGCGCGTACACTCCCAGGGATACACCCCGCTGGGTTTACCCTCTTAGTACTGTAAGGCTTTGAATAAAAGAGATTCCCACATTACAAGTTTTTGTAGAAAAGACTTGATACAGTACTTTTGTGTCTTTGTGACACTTTTAATCCCCTGGATGGTAAAGATTGAATTGCATTGTAAGGAATGTGACATTTTCCTTTTTTGCGCAGCACATTGACTGATACGTTTTTAACCTCTTGACTGACAGCAGCGTAACCCCAGTCCGTCCCTGAGTGATGAAAGAGATGGAAATCTCTCTGACATCGTGCTACAGAACGAACTAAAGGTAACAAAGGGTCGACACAGATGGTCACGTCATGCCGGTCTGCTTTCATATTCAGTTAAAATTTTTCATCACTTTGACACAAACTTCACTAAAAAGAAATGGGGCATCATATAATCAGAAGGCTGCCCACATAAAGCCTCGCTCTACAAAAACTACTCCCTGTGACATCTTTAACCTTATTGACCTATTGATGGGTCCACCATCACAAACGCAGCCAAGCATTATTCAAACTGACAGGTATTGAATTTTAAACTCTACTCAAGTCACAAGGTTTTAGAAGAAGGATAGTGTGATACCACTTTTTTATGCCTGATACAATAACTTTGAGTAGCTTCTGATCCCACTCAGGTACAACTAAGCTGTAAATAATACATTTGTATGGATGCACTTTGCTTAACATGGCCATCTAAAAAACACAATGCTCAAACTGTGAAACAAATATCGTATTTCCATGAAGGCAGAAATACATAGCACACAACCTGACTCCGTTATGCAACACTGATTGATTGATTTTGATTGGTCTGTGCTATTCAAACATTCAATTAAATTGAAGTAAATTGCATAAATCATCTGTTTTGCATTTTCCTTCCTTGAATTTAAAATAACAGCACTGCTCACAGGTCTCACTCATGTTACCAGCTACTGTTCATGTGACACATGATGTTCATCTGTACTACTTGTGACGCATCTCTCTTTATGGCTCGTCCCTCAAAGTTTTTTTAAGCATTCACATGATAGTTTAGGCTAATTGATTGGCGCATCCCTAGATTTAGACAAAACTACTTTTGACAAAAAAAAGTCATATACATATGTTTTCCAACTTACCTTCCTATATAATTTGAGCTTATTTTCAGCATTAAAGAGGAACTTTATGAATAGAAAACATTTTTTAAAAAAGTTGTCAGTGAGTATATACCTGTGGCACTTTGAGAAGAAAATTTGGAAATGTACTGGAATTTAGAATTAATAGGAGTAGCTGAAAAAGTATCGGTAGCTATTGGTATCATCGTTATCTCATTACTCATTCTGGTCTCAGCCCCCTCTCGTAATTATCTTCCTTCATCGTCTTCTTCCGTGTCTCCTCCTCAGGTGGAGCAGCTGACGAAGGACTGGTCGGAGAGCTGGGGAGACAAGAAGGAGCTGCTGGAGCAGTACAGTGTGGACATCAACAGAGACCGGGCCGGATTCCTTATCAACTCCCTCCAACCACACCTGGTCACTCTGGATACAGATGTTCTCAGCACCGGGGTTGTCTTCTATCACCTCAGGGTAGGATAAACAGTAACGTTTAGCATCCCACAGCTTTCACCGTCTTTTGTTGCCTCTGTCCCAACTGAAATGTGTTGCAGGCATCAAATTCAGAATGAGTGTATATTTACCAAAAGTTTATGGGTTTGAACAATAAATATCTTGTCTGTGTACTGTATTCAATTGAATTTACTAGTATAAGTGTAGAAATTAATACTAATAGTGTTAAACAGTACATGTTAGTTGTCTTGGATGGTATTACGCTTGTACTTTCACTCTGTTGCTTTATTTCATTCCCAGAGACACATCACTCATTTGCACACATGCTGTGTACACTAAAAATACACATTTGCATGAACAACATGATGCAAACTCCCACAAACTGACATTCTCTGCATTTGCTCTACTTTTTCCCAACTCTCAAGTTCTTGATTTGTCATCTGTCTTCACTGAAACCATCTCTTTTTTTTCCTACTAGATTCTTCCCCCTCCTCCTCCTCCTCCTCCTACTTTTTTCTCTCTGTTCTGCTAGAAAAACTCTTGAGAAAAGGTGCGTTTCTACTGTCTTTTCTTTTCACTCTACCCTCCAACTGTCCTGTCGATCTCCCGTCTGTGTGTGTATGTGTGTGTGCGCGTGCGCATCTTCCGCAATGCATAAAGCTCGGTTGGATAAGAGGCTCTTAGTTCTGAGGCTAGGACTCAGGGGAGCTTAAGCTGTCCTGATTCTGACAATGACAAGCATACCCTTAGGCCTGACAATTACACTGTTTCCTGCATGTGAAGAGCTGAGGCCACCTGGGAGCACATGTGGTCTTGACACCATATATTAAAAGCCTTTAATCCCATTAGATAAGACTTCAAAGTAAACAAATGATATTCTTTCTGTCAGCTAAGTGAAAGGACAATAGTTCTCAGATCACTGTGTAGAAATCATTGTAGCTGCTAAAGCTTGTGTTTTAAGGACAATGTCAGTAGTTGTTTTGATGTTTTTGTTTATGTAGATTTTGAATATAGGTGCCATGTTTACCTGATGTTTTGTTTTTTTTTCTTACAGGAAGGAGTTACCCACATTGGACCTCAGGAACAGTTTGAGGAACCACAAATAGGTATTATTTATTCATTTAGTTCCCATGTTTTCTCATCCAGCTGCAAATATTCCTTTCAAACTGTATAATAAGATTCTTTTTTTCAACCCTTGTACATTGCATGAGTGGATGTCATCAAAGCAAGAGTAGAACATAGCAGCATAAAGCAGAATAAAACATGGAACATGGCAGATAGAAATATACATAATATTATAACTTCTAAATGAGAATGCATAGTGAAACATATCCTAAAATCTACTGTTCACTTCTCATTAAATTCTGCATTGAGCGCTGAATACATTTAGTAGTACAGTAGCTGCATCAGCACAGCTTTCTGAATCTAAATGTGCGATTGTGTCTCTGCATCCTGTTTCTAGTTCTGCAGGGCAGTGCCAGCTGTGAGATTGAAAACCACGGAGGTGTGGTGACGCTCAGACCCCTGCCGGATTGCGTCTGCCTGATCAACGACAGAGAGGTCACTGAGCCCTGCAGACTGGCTCAAGGTCAGTTCCTGTCATCAACAAAACAGTTTGTTCACACTGTCTTGTCCCTGCTACATTTTCTTTTACATACATGCGACGCAGACTGGATATTCTGTCGTGAAAGTGAACAGCAAAAGGAAAGTTGTAGCATGTTTTTAATATCTGATCAGACCTTCATTAGCTACATTTACATCTGATTGAAATCAGTCTGATTAGAAATTCCAACTTAACTGTTTACATGGACGCTAAATAAAGTGATCCGATGTGCTTTTATATGGTCTCAAGCGTTAATCAGGGTATAACTTTTTTGGCATGTGCAAACTGGTTCCACTCACTGTGAAGTGTCAAAACTGATGGAAATATAACAGAAGAAGAAAAACGAGTGGTTGCAGTTTGCCAACTGCCAGCCAACGACGAAGAAGAACAAGTGTTTATGTGTAGTAGTAGAGAGGTTCGATCTGAATAAGCGATTACATGGTTATTATTTTCCTTTTGATCAAATTATCAAACACCACCCCTCTCAACCTGATTGAAAATTCCTGTGATCTGTCTGGGTGGGAGAGGTCTCTTCCAATTGAGGTGTTTACATGTGGCAGTTTCATTCTGATTGGCCAATTGTTCTGATTATTTGTAGAATATTAGAGTCCATGTAAACACAGCTGTTTATATGCAGGCAACTTACATGTCTCTTTGATTTGACTTACGATAAATACAAATTCTTATTTTAATATCCTGTGGCAGGGGTTGTCACTTTTATGCCTTTTAGAACAGGGGTTTCACAAAGTGCCAATTTTGGAGCCAGAATATGATTGTCATTCATAATCTGACAGCTGAGTAGTGTATGAAATGTAGGTTATTGAAAGTGAAAGTATTGAAATGAACCAGAGATGATTAAAATTAGTGCTGCCAATCGATTAAAATATTTAATCGCGATTAATCTCATGAATGTCATAGTTAACTCGCGATTAATCGTACATTAATCGCACATTTTTA
>JAJHUR010125334.1:0-29518 GCA_027495735.1 Lutjanus campechanus | reverse complement strand
TAGTTTTTGGTTTGTTACTACAACATTATAAAATATTAATTATATTTTTGAGTATTATATTATAATATTATATTATATATAAGGCTGTATGGCATGGTTAAAAAAAATCATATTCAGAGTATTTTGACAGATATTACTATTGCGATATGATTCATGATGAGTGGGAATGATCATTTTTGTCTTATAATTTTCATTTTCACCGACAAAATATTAAAATTATTATGATGTGACATTTGTTGTTGTCTGTACCAAACAGGCATGTTTTCTTTCAGCTTTGCGCGTCCATGCAGCACTACAGTCCTTCACTTTAATGCTATTTTGTGACACATTTTACCTTCAGCAAAAAATGTCAGCTTCTGACATGCAATAAGTGCCTTAATTAATAAGTTTAATTAATACGCTTATAACACTGAGTAACTTATCTGTTTTATTCTCCCGATTTTTTTTAATGTATTTTCATATTTTATATTATTCATTCCCTCTTGTTTGGGGTATTGAGTTCTATTGCGAGTGTATAATGTGAAAATCAATAAAAATATTTGAATAATATGCTTATAACTATAATAAATACCATAATTACTAAAATTTTTTAGTATGTTATTGTTATGATAATGATATATCAGAGTCTTACTCTATTGGCCAGAATATTTAGCTACAGAATCCTGATTGGCTGTTGTTGTGAGTTGCAGCGGCACTAAAAAACATTTATTATATTCTTTGTCATATTAGTATTACTGTACTGTTACTATTACTGTACTTTGACCCCAAAGCTGTATTATACAGCTTTGCACCATATATCTAGTCCATTGATAAAAGGTTTTACAAACAGAAAGGGCTGAAAAGTTGAAAATAAATAAATAAAACAATTAAGTTACCATCAATTTTTAATATATTTAACATATTATTAAAAAATGGAAATGCCTTAATTATAAGTTTATGAAAATAAATAAAAGTCTAACTCAAAAAAGTTTTAACAGTATATTATTATCATCATAATACATCAGTCATATATTACTGCACAGGCCAGAATATTTAGCTACAGAACTCTGTTTTGCTGGCGCTGGCACAGCATTATTAAACATTTATTATATGTTTTTGTATGTTATATTATAATATTCTACATACATCACAGTTATCATATCACATTTTATTATTATAATTGCCCTTAGACAATGAACAAACTATAACACAAAACATTACTGACAATAGAGTATAATATTAAATTCAATACATGCATGCATTTCCATTAATTTTACATGTATGAAAAGTTTTAAAAATACGTAAATCTCTTAATTACTCCAAAAAGTGTAAATAGTATGTTATTATTACCATTATGATACGTCAGAGTCATTCTCTTACTCTATTGGCCAGAATATTTAGCTCCAGAATTCTGATATTCTGATTGGCTGTCGTTGTGAGTTGAAAGGTTAGGTTGTTATGTAGCCATCTAGCCGAAGAAGGGGGTGTTATATGCTGAATTCTGTAACTATGGTTCTTATTTCAGCTTAATGTGACACTCGATAATATACTTAACGTGCACAAACGCGTTGTCGCTTATTTGTTTCACCTGTTATGTACGTTTGTACGGAAGATTTGACCGCTGACGACCTGTGCATGCTAGCTCAATAGCTACTTGGCTAGCCACTTAGCCAGCTAGCTAACTTAGTGACAGTGTCCTTCCAAATGACATATTTAATGAAAAGCTGACCCCAGGGACGGTTTAAATGGGTTCTGTTAGAGCTATGGCATCATCCAGGCTCCTGTGTCTGTTCAACGTGAGAGCAGCAGCTACAGCAGCAGGCTCGACCAAAACATTAGCCAGAGCAGGATGGAGTCTGTGTCTCAGGAGGAATGTCTGCAGTTCACCTTCAAGGCTCCAGAGCTGCATGTCAGCATGGGTCATTGATCAGTATGGTACTAACGAGGTGTTGAAGTACACAGAAGAAATGACCACCCCCATGGTCAGTTCTCCCAGTGAGGTGATGATTAAAGTTCATGCAGCCAGTCTCAACCCTCTTGATATATCTATGAGGGGTAAGTGTTGCACTAACTTTCATCAAAAACATTGTGAGCAACAAAGTCAGTGATTTATATTTGAGTTTTTTTTAATCATACCTCTTTACTTTTTCTATTTTCAGGTGGTTATGGAGCTAAGTTGCTTAAATTAAGAAGGAATCCAATGTCTGTGATGGAGAATGACAGTGAGTTTCCTCTGATTCTGGGTCGTGATGTGTCTGGTGTTGTAGTGGACTGTGGATCTGAGGTCACCCACTTTGTTCCAGGAGATGAGGTAGGAGCTGCACTGCGCAAATGTCATTAAGAAGAAGAAAAAAATCGAATGCATCTTATGCACTCTAGGCACACTGCCACTGGCACTGCCTGTAGGCACCTACTGTACGTCCTATCAGACTTGAATTTTGCTCCATGACACTTACTCGTGTTGTTCTCTCCTGACTAGATTGTTGCTTGTGTTGTATCAGCTTTCAGATGTACTTCGCTTTGGATAAAAACGTCTGCTAAATGAAATTGTAAATTATGGAAGGTGTAATGTCATACAAGGAGTGGACGATGTGCATAAAATCCTGTAAAACTGTACATTGCAATGCTCTAATGTAGAAAATGTGGAGAAACAGATAAGACAAGATAACCAGACAGTCTTTTTGTGGTTAATCTAGCAAAGTGAATATCCAAGAAATCAATGTTCTTCATCACATTGATGCAAAAGTCATATAAAAATCCATTGTTGTCATAAAACAGTCCTGCTCATTGATTTGCAAGTGGTTCCCAGCCGGGGGAGTGGGGGTCAAAGTTTGGAAAACCTGGGAAAGACTGCAGATGGAGTCGCCCTTTAACTAAGATGTTTTGTCACAGCTATTTTTAGTTTCACTTTAGTTTTAGTTAACTATAATAATCTTGGAGGAGGCGCATGATGATCAGGATAGAAAAAAGAAACTTATATAATAAATATAAATTATTTATATTATTAGATGTTTGTCTAATCTTTCCTTTTTTTCCTTGTGATTATAAGTGCATAATTTTACCTTTTCTTGACTCTAAAAATTGCAAGCATTAAACAGATCGGAAAAAAAATCTCTTATTGATTGATGTGGACATAATTGAAATAATAATGAGGTGTTATAAGTAGACTTTGTTTAATTTTTGGTCTAACACCCAAAGATTTTAAAGAAATAGCCACTATAGTGTAAATGTCGAGGAAAAAATCGTTGATGATAATCACATTTACATTAAGCCTGAGCAATAAAACTATGTATCATCAGTAGACACTTCATCAATAGCAATAAGAAAATCGTTCAATAAAATGTTTAATAGTTTCACTTACTCACATGCATTAAATGCAAACCGCCATTCAAGCACATGACGAATACGCCCCAGCCTATCATATCCTTTGATAATGGAGTCCAAACAGGCAATCATTCAACAGGTGTGTTGTTTGGTTGCAGCATCATCTTGACACAACAACAGAAACAGCGTGGAGCCAGAAAATGAGAGCAGACAGTGAGGACATTTGTTAATGAAAAGGACTGGTCAGCTCACCAGTATGGCAGTTTTTTGGTGTTTTTTTTTTTTTTTTTTTTTTAATGTCTCCAAAGCCTGCTATCTGTCTGCCTTGACAAATTAAGTGGTTCAAAGTGAGGCAGTTAAATTCAAAATAAATTGGTTAAATTCTGCCTTTTTTCCACTTGTTTTAAAAAAAAAAATTAAAAATAGGTAACTAAAAAGTACCAGTAATTATCGATATTGACAGAACTGAAACATTTTATTGTCAAAAGTTTTTCAAGCTATATTGCCCAGCCCTAATGTATAACTTACAACGCCTGTCATCTCATCACTCACCCCTATAACACCCACAACCCCACAGTCAAGTCATTCACAGGCTTTTTCTTGGAAGAAAGCGGTTGAGCAGTTTCTGCTTGGTCATCACGAGTGCGATTCATCTTAATTAGAGATGTCTACTGTGCCGTCGCCCACATATTCACATTACTGTCTTTCAGACGAAAGTGCAATTATGCAAATTCAACTTAAATGTGATTAAATAACACATACACATACAGTGTTCTAGTAATCTTGTTCCATCGGTGTAAAAATATCTTTGGAAATGACTAATGATAAGAACGGGAACAGCTGAATAAGAGCTTAATAGCCGATTAACAAGATCCAGGGAGCGAGAGTAGGCGGTTAAATGGAGTCGTGTTCAGCATGTTAAATGTCATATTCGTGTTCCAGGTGTGGGCTGCTGTTCCCCCGTGGAAACAAGGCAGCCTGGCAGAATATGTGACTCTAACAGAGTATGAGGTGAGCTACAGAGCCAGCAGAGTTTTATCATTGCAGCATGTTTTCATCACATCACAACTGACTGGTGAACTGTGAGAGGGTTTATTATTTAACTGTCTTAAACTTAAGACGGACTGCATCCATAGTCGGTGTGTCACCTACAGTAGACGGCGGTCGGCAACAAAACATATTGTCACCAGTGGTGGAAATAGTACTGAGATTTTTTTTTTTTCACGGCATTACTTTGCCATCAGACAGCCTTTTCTGACAGGAAACCGCTGTTATATAAGCCAAATATCGCTCTGTGCAAAGTAATCAGACTCTATTGGCAAAATCTGTCATTTTATTTTACAGAAAACGGGAGTTGATGGTCTCCTGCTGCCTCGATCATTTTGTTTGTTTGTGTTATTTGGTGAATCTGAGCTCACCTTTTAAAACCGTAAAGTCACACAATAACACAAACTAATAGATTTTTTTTATGAGGAGCTTTTTAAAGTGGCTAAAATATGTTTTGTTGCTGACCCTGTCACCGCTGTGACTGCCCTCTACTGTAGATAACAGGGATAATAATGATTAATCATTAATCAGTTAATTGCTGTTAAAAATTTAACCATTTAAAAACATATTTTACCATTTCTCCAGAGCTCACAAGTTTTTGGTTTGATCTGCTTGTTAGTCTAGAAATGTCAGTAATTTCACCCTGTTTGACTCTGTTTTGTTTGTCGGAGCTGTTTGAAGTTCAGGCACACAAGAGCGGCTCTTTAGAGCAAAAGTCTAACTGCTTTATTATTCTGTTCATTTAAATTGCTCATGAATTAATATTTCACATAACTGATGTGCTGCTAGAATTGCTCAGATCTAAATTAAACTGAGAAAAACAAAACATTCGTTTCGTCGTTTGTATCTTATTAATTGTCAGTGATTAATTGATTATTAATGTGTTCACCTGTCGGTTAAGGAAATGCACAAAATGTGCAACCCTAGTAGATAAATGCACGGACTGTGTAGAGGTACCTCATATAACCCTAGTTCAAAAAAAATCTGAAACATGCCTTTAAAACTAATTTGCATTTCCTGTCAGTATGTTTTGAACCAAATTGAAAGAGTTGATTTATAGAGCTCTCATGGGAGCTGTAAAAGAATTTTTGAACAAAAGTTTGGAAGAAGTGCACCCCGTTATGTAATCCTGCAGTGTGTGAGGTAATTAGGATTAAGTTTGTTTGGTCCGGAGGAGCCACTGTGGCAGCAATTACAGCGACACACAAATTGCCCTCTATTTTCTTGCTGTATTGTGCTTAATTTATTCAGCAGCTCCGAGTTAGCTGCCCTCAGAGCCGCTCTGCTGATTAGACTGAGCTTTTAAACTGATAATTAAAAAGGTTGTTGACATTTTGATATAGTTCTTACTTTTGACATTGTCTTTCTTGTCTGTGTGGCTGACTTTCTTTTTTTTTGTTTTTTTTGTTGCAGGTTTCCCACAAGCCAAAATCATTGAGTCACACAGAGGCAGCATCCATCCCCTACGTTGCCAACACTGCTCTGTCGGCACTTGTCAATACAGGGGGTCTGTGCAGAGACAGCTCTTCAAATAAAAGGCAAGCACCAGCCTGATCTTGGATAACAGTGTATTGAATCCCTCTATTCAGGAGGAAAAAGTAGGAGGTCTTAAGTTATTACTACAACCCTAATTCCTAAAAAGTTACGACACTATATAAAATGTAAATAAAAACAGAATGCTGTGCAATGCATACAGAACAAAGACCTGATTTTTAAAGGACTGCAGGTAGTTTCAGTCTAGTACCTGAACTCTTTTACTACAAAGCCACGCTGTTGTAACACATGCAGAATGTGTCTTGACATCGTCTTGCTGAAATAAGCAGGCATCTCTGAAAAAGATCTCGTCTGGATGGCAGCATATGTTGCTCCAAACCTGTTTGTACCTTCAGCATTAATGGGGCCTTCACAGATTTGACAGTTAGCTACATCATGGGTACTAACACACATGTACACATGTATATGTATATATGTATAAATGCAGCCTTGCATTTGTAGATAATGCAATAAACTGTGTTTACTGACATCAGTCCAGACATTTTTGGAACATGTTGCAGACATAAAATACAGAATGAGTGTGTATTTACAAAAACAGAGTTAATCAGTTTGAACATGAAATATCCTGTCTCTGTATTGTAATCGGTTGAATACAAGTCAAAAATGGTTTGAAAATGATTGCATTACATTTTTCATCAATTTCATCAATCACATCAATTAATTCTTCAAGGCTTTGCAGTTTCTAAAAGTGCTATTTTCCTGTTAAATCGGCTCAGCCTTGCAGGCCTGTACGTTGATAAGACAACTTTTTCATGACATTCATTTCAGTGGTGAAATTGGTCTTTTTCATTCTAATTGGCATCAAAAAATGGTTTAAAATCATGCCTTTAACCCACAGACTGTAAAAATTTAACCCGATGTGTAATCTAATGGAACTTTCACTCCCCTTCAAATGTAATAGCTTCCAATCCTGCGAATCCCCCCCTTTTTTTTCACCCCCTGAGGCTTCGGCTTCTTTTAGCTTCACTTAAATGAGTCACGCGGTAATTGAATGACCCTGTGGTTGCTGGGGTTTCTCTTCCCAGAGTCTTGATCACTGGAGGATCGGGAGGTGTTGGAACATTCTCTATTCAGGTGAGGCGAGCTGTATGTTTGACTCTTTTAAACTCTGCTTGAATGTAAGGCCGCTTGCTGAGTCTGTGTGTATATATCTGTTTTATTCCTCTGTGTGCTGTCAGTTATTGAAGGCATGGGGCGCCCACGTAACCGTTACCTGCTCTCAGAACGCCGAAGGGCTTGTTAGAGGGCTGGGGGCCGACGAGGTGGTGGACTACACAGCAGGAGACGCGGCTGAACAACTGGCGATGGTGGAGAAGTATGTGTTGTTGCCACGAAAAGCAACCAGACTATCAAATGACACAGTACATTATGCTAAACAGGTGATATTGGATTGTTTTTATTTAAAAAACAGATCAGAGCTGAATGTTCTTTACCAGCCTCAGGGTCAGACTCTAATGTAGTATCATTAGAGTCAGTGCCAGTCCAACAGAGGTGCTAATGAAAAGGAATCATCCAGAACTGCAAGAATTGTGTGTACCTCTCCCCTTTAAACACCTCTAAATGTGGTAAACATCTTCCTGTCAGCATTGCACAACTGCTCACCGACTCGCTTTCTAGTTTCCATGGAGACCAGGGCTCAAGGCCTGGGTGGACGCTGGCTCACCCCTCTCCTCGCCCCCAAAACAAAATGAGCAAATCCTGGCTTTAGCTTGAAGACAAAACAGTTGTTTTTTTTCCCAAGCATACTCTTTAAATCAGAGGTGATAAACACGCAAAGCTCTTATAACTACACTGAACAAAAACATAAACGTAACACTTGTCGTTTTTGTTACCATTTTTCACGGGTTTAAGTAAAATATATCAGACTTCTATGCATACAAAAGTTTTATTTCTCTCTCAGACTGTGAAGATAGGTAATTAGGTTCAGCAGCTTCCTGAAGCTGCTGAACCTAAGATGCCCGTGTGTTTTTGTACTGAGATGTAGTCACACAAGCCACATGTCTTGCATGTTCTGTAAAACAAGACGACGTGCAAGACGAGAGATGTAGCTCACTAGGCAGTTTCACACACAAAACTAAACAAAACTTAAGACAATCCTACAGCAAACTTTGACTTTCTTGTCTTGTAAAATTAACTTTTAAATTAACAAACATCACATGTGTAATTCATGACACAATTCAAACAGGAGCGAATCTTATTTGTCCCTCAGGGTTTGTCTTACATTTGAAAGTCTTGTGGTCTCTCCCCTCAGGTTTGATGTGATTTTGGACAGCGTTGGTGGGGAAACAGAGCAGTGGGCGAAGAGCCTGCTGAAGCCCTGGTCTGGGGCAAAGTACGTCACACTGGTTACTCCATTACTCCTCAACACCGACTCCATGGGTCTGCTGGACGGGACATTTAGCGCTGTATTCACCCTGAACAGCAAACTCATACAGGTACATATGAGCAAAACAAAGCTGATATGAAAGATTATACCGTTGTTTACGTTCTGAGGTGCTCGTCCACTCGTCTCGCAAACATGACGTTCACTGCCCTGCTGTTTATTTTGATTATAAAATGCTTCAAGTCTGGTATTTCCCATTATGCCATTACTCCATGGGTGTGGACCACAGGTGCTCTCGAGCTGAAATGAACGCTTGTTTGTCAGTGGGATGGAAAATTGGAAATACAGCATTGTGTAATGGGTAAACACCTGTTCCAGCCAGTAGAAGTTTTTGTTTAATTTCCATTCAGTTGATCAGATGGAGTTCAGCTGAAGCAGGGAGGCAGAAGTCATGCAATAACTTGACTTCATAGCTTCATCTCCCTTCTCTACGGTTTATGCTTGAGCTGTAGAAATATACCCTGCGGGGTGTAATAAATTTAATCGTGTCTAGGTGAGGAGAGAATTTGAGCGTTAAGAGTCCCTGTGTGTGTGTCTGTGTGTGTGTGAGCCTTGTGTCGTCCCTCCAGCTGCTCCGTTAGTGGAGAGCCTGTGTAATGAGGGTAGTGGGTGAGTAGACGAGGACAGGGTGGAGCTGCTCTGGGGACTGAGTCAAGTTGTCCTGGGCGGTGCAGGCAGTGGTGACAGCACGGCTGGCGGTGTTGGGTATGTGTGGATGAGTGTGTGTGTGTGTGTGTGTGTGCGCGCATGTGTTTGCTGCTGAACCAGCAGTATTTGGTGTTTGTGCAGATTGTAGCCGACTATCTCCCCCCGGCAAATACCAGTGTTTGTGTGTTTCTTGCCAAGCCTCCGGGCCCCTTTGTCCGCGGGAGCAGCCAGCTGGTCAGTTTGTTGGGGCTCAGCCACAGCAGTCACACCCTCAGCGCCCGGCTCGCTCCGGACGGCTCGTCCTCTTCATCTGGGATATCACAGCGCAACTGAGCCCTCTAGTGTTCAACTTGGTGGTAGCACTGACTGACCAGGAAGAATTTGTCATAATCTGTTGTTTTTTTTCCCCAAGCAAGCAGGGATAGATTTACCAAAGGCTAAAAGGTGTGGCTAATTGATGCCACATAATAAGATACAGCATTATGATCAAATATCAAGCAGGGTTAAATTTCAGGATTAGCACATGGGACCTCCTTTCTGTCTTTGTTTCTTTCTCTCTGGTGCACCATTATCGGAAGTCTGTGTTTGTCTTTGTAACAATTAAATCGGTGCAACAAAATACCTCTTTTTAGTAGATGGATGAGATTTCTGGGAACAACCGAAACAGTTACCAGGAAAGATCAACGTAGAGGAATTATTATAAGTGATTTATAGTCAATCACAATAATAAGAGAGATTCAGTTTGCTGTGTAAGTTCACCACCAACATCCTTCTTTTTATTTCTGTCAACTCACACTGAGAAAAGTGCTACATAAACTAGGACTGGATGATTTGCTAAAAAGTCATATTGCAATTGTTTTGGCTGACATTGTGATATGTGATACGATTAGTGGAAATGATCAGTTTTGCATCACAATTTTCTTGTTCACCAAAGAAAAAAACTATTAAAATCGTGATGATGTGATATTTATTGAGGTCTGTACCAAACAAACATGTTTTCTTTCAACTGGAGAACAAAATTTTTAGGCCAGATCATCTATGCAGCACTACAGTACCCCACTATAATGCTGTTTTGTCATAAATTTTTTCTTTTTCACAAAATTTTGATTTGGTTCTGCAAGTCTTGATATTGCACTTGGCCATTGTGATTAATTGTGCAGCCCTGGCATAAACAAGGGATGTAACAATATCAAACACTCCAGGTACGCTAATTTTACAATATATGATTGTGTTTAGGGCTGCAACTACTGATTATTTTGATTGTTGATTAATATGTTGATTATTTCCTTGATTAATCAATTAGTTGTTTAGTCTATAAAATTTCAGAAAATGGTGATAAATTTTGATCAGTGAAAGCCCAAGATGACGTCCTCAAATGTCTTGTGAAGTCCACATCCCAAAGATATTCAGTTTACTGACATAGAGGACTTTTAGAAACCAGAAAATATTCACATTCAAGAAGTTGGAATCAGAGAATTTTGACCTTTTTTAAAAAATGTTTTTTAAGAAAGATCCTCAAACCAATTAATCGATTATCAAAATAGTTGGCCATTAATTTAATAGCTCACAACTAATGGATTAGTTGTTGCATCTCAAAATAAATTTTGTGGTGTTGGATCGGTGAAGAGAGTCTTGTACTCGCTGATACGAATGACGAAGTGACACAGTGACACAAACGGATCGAGGAAGTGTCAGACCAGCAACTTCCATGTTGTTCTGTGAAGTAAAATGACTGATTTTCCCATGGAGTTTGGTTGGTTTTGAGAGGGCGATATTTGGCTTATATAACAGCAGTTTTGCGTCAGAAAAAGGCCATCTGACTGCAAAGCAAAGTAAAGCGGTGAAAATAGTCAAAATACAGCTATACACTTAAACTGATATTGACTTTTTTTTAAAGCTGGTAGTGGCTAAAATACCTTTTGCTGCTGATTCTGTTCACAGCAGTAGATTGTTTAGTTTCCATACTGGTTTTCATCTCTGCCTCCCCAAACTGGAGCCATGATGATTGGCATCCACTGTTGGTAATACTCTGACTATGGACAACTACCTTAGAGATCAAGTTTGGATTGGAGACTTTTGTATGCTGAATTCATTGATACCCACTCTTGTGTGTTTTTTTTTTACACCCAGTGGGGTGCAGACCTCGCTGACTTCTAACTGTTGCCTCCGTCTCTGTTTGCCTCTCAGAACCTCATCTCAAATGGAGTCTTCTATCGGTGGGGATTTTATGCTCCAGATGGGCCCGCCCTGGATGAGGTCAGCAGGCTGGTGGATGCTGGGAAGGTACTGTACTGCCTGATTACTGATATCACACATGCAGGCATACTTGTCATTCAGAACTACTTGTGCTGACAGAAAGGGGAGATGGAAATCAGCTCATTTGCACACCAATCACAGTCCGACAGTGAAATTCATGCAGCTCATACATGCTGTATGATCTCCATGCGTCCATCAGTGATTATGAACATACCAGGGATTCCACACATGCCTGTGTTCAAGGCTCCCCTGTGGCTTTGTTAAGGAGTGAGCATCATATTCCTGCTGTGCTGGTTGGTCGGCTGGAGGCGTGCACGCTCGGCTGCTGGGCGATTGAGTCAGGCGCCAGGAGACGGTGAATGGATTTTTGAACAGTGCTGAGCAGCCATTCGCAAAAGCGTGCGGGACCTCTGTCCCATTGTCTCGGGGCTTACGGCGAGCGGCACACTCAGACCAGTGGCGGGAAGCTACGGACACACACAGCCCCTCCACCACCCACGCACAAAACACACACATGCACACTCTCTCTGCGTGTCCTATTCTCAGTCAGGAGTGTGGACGGTTTCCAGTGTGACGCCACTGCGCTCCCCATTCATTGTTACCGACAAGAGATGCTGACCAGAATAACAAGCCTGGCTGCTCATGCTGGGGGACTATCACAGGATTGTCCAGCCTCATCACATTCTGAACCCCTCCCTCACCTTTTTTTTTTTCCACATTTGCAGCTATGAAAGCAGAGATGATGTAGCATTAGCAGCTTGTGGATATTTGCTTTTCTAAAATGACTAAATATGATTAATGTAATTGGACCAAATAACAGTCTTTCCATTTTACATCTGGGTCCATTAGAACTGAAAATAGTCTATTCATTTTGTCTGGTTTGGAGCACTCAAAGGGATAGTTTGGATTATTTGAAGTGGGGTTAAATGAGTTGCTTATTAGGGAGGTCAATGATTAATCGATTAATGGCCGTGAAGATTTTAACTTGATTTTAACTGAATATGTATTAATAGATAATAGTCCTGAAATGGAAGTATTTTCATCTCATTTGACTGTTTTGTATTGGAGGCACTTTTTGAACAAGGCACCTTCAATTTCAGCTTCAAATTAGCATTGTATGACTACTATTGTATGACTTTGTTGTTTTGAAAGGACAGTACAAATTCCTGGAAGTCACACAATGATACAAGCTGACTAACTGATCAAGGCAGCAGTAGACCAGCAACTCCTGTGTTCTGCGATTGCAAAATGACATATTTTTCCTATGGAGTTTGGTGGGTTTGAAGAGAGGGATGTTTAGCTTTTATAACAACAGTTTCCTGTCCAAAAAGGTTGTATGATGGCAAAGTGAAGCAGTGAAAATATTCTAAATACAGTGTACACTTAAACTGATGCTCATTTTTTTTAGGTGGACCTTTTTTAAGTGGCTAAAATACCTTTTATTGCTGACCCTGTCCACAGCAGTACATTGCTTAACTTCTGTGCCGCTGCCCCTCTCTGCTTCTATAAGCTAAGGGGCGTGCCGACTGCCATCTACTGTAGCTAATACACTAAATATTGATAATTCCTTATATAATCGTAAGTGTCCCTTTAATGCATCGAGTTTCTCTCATCAGCACAATTTAGAAAGCACAGGTTGTCACAGAAAAATATATGTAATTGACTCAATTGTCAAACTGTCAACTCTAATCCTACTGTCTAATAAAGCAGTCCATCCATCCATTTCCCCATCCCATTAAAACAAATTACCCCGTGTCTGATATGCTGAACGTTTAAATCTGATCTCTTAATTGTTTCCTGACTTGCTTCCGATTTCAGGCTCATATTCATGATATTTTTCTGCTGCTTCATCACAGATCCTGCCAGTCGTGGAGGCCCAGTTTCCATTTACCCAGGTGCCCCAGGCTTTCCAGAAGCTGGAGGAGGGCCACGCCAGAGGGAAGACAGTGGTCAGAGTGGCTGAAGAGGATGATAGACCGGTCGAAGAGTTGGTGCAGAACGGCTGCACAGAGACCGCAGAGTCAGAGCAAGAAGTGCAAGAAACAGCCAAACAAAACTAAAGACAGTTGGTGGAGTGCTCTAAATCTTTTCACCTTTTCCAGGCTACTCCTGACAGCAGCAGCAGCAGCAGCAGACTGTATTATTCAAAGAGTTCAGAGGTGCTGCTGTTTTGCTGCAGACTACAAGCGTGACCTGAGCTTGTAATGGGAGTGTGCCAAAGACTGTTCTTGTTAAAGCTCTCACCCTCGTGTGCCGTCTTGACGTGTTCACAAGGTACTTGAGTTATGCTGTGTTCATTGTCGTGGTGAAGTTATTATAATTACCAACTGTAGGCTAATAAATACCAGGTCAGCATCCAGGTGGTAATTACAACCAGGCCGCTTCCTAATTACAAGGAGTTAGATGATTAAAAAATGTCTGTTACGAACACAGTCAGCTGGAAATGTTTATCAATAGGTGTGTTTACTCTTAAGTATCTGGTGACGCAGAAGCAGCACAATAAGTCGGGTCATTATTTGCATTTCTTTGCATTTGCACCAACTTCTTGCTGAGTTGTTTGACAACTACCCCGAGCACTTCTTATTGAGACTTTTTACATGTTACATCTTTTTTTTTGTGTGTGTGTGTGTTATGTTTTGTTGTGCGAACCCCAGGAAGAGTAGCTGCTGCCTTGGTGGCAGATCCAAATGCAAACAACAAAAAAAATACAAATCAATACTTTTGTTTTTGCTCCCATTTTTCATGCTTTGTAGTAAAAGATCCAAGACTTCTTCTGTGCACACAAAATGTTTATTTCTCTAAAATTTTGTTCGCAGATTTGTTCAAATCTGTGTCAGTGAGCGCTTCTGCTTTGCCAAGATAATCCATCCACCTGACAGGTATATAGTGATGCTCAACAGCAGGATTATGACACAGGTTTCTTGCATTTATGATTTATTAAGCACTGAATTATGGCTATTTCACATAGTGCTTAAGATATCACTTTTTTCCCCCTGGAGGGTTACTGTAAGTCATGACCTCTGCCTCTGATTGGCTTATCCTGATAGTCTTACCCTCGACCACAAGCGAATCCAAAATGTTCTCATTTTAATCTATGCATGTCTGTTTTTGTGACAATATACACATAAACACAAGGCTGATTCTCAGTAAAAAGGCAGAGGAAGCTGATCTTTGGCTGTGGAGAACACTCTGCTCTGGTTTAATCCCAAAGACTCCCCTTCATTTTACCCAGCAGCTGGGAAACAAACATGGGGACTTCTTGCAGTGTTTATTTGTATGCTAGCTGTACATTTACTGCCAACAGACAACTTCACTGCATCTATTTTGCTCATCAACCCTCTGTGTTGATGGAAAAAGGATCAGTCTGCATTTTGCTTTTGATGTATGTGAATGTTCCTGCACAAAAACTTTGCACGGACAAGACTGAGGCTATATAGACAGATGCTTCAGTGTGGCTTGATGCTGACTTGATATTTGCCGTCTAGACAAGAAGTTACCTAACCAGTCACTCCTCATGCCACAACCAAATAAAACCAACCAATGAAGATAAGAGCTACTAGCCAGTCAGAGGCAGAGTAGGGCCTCCTGCGGGAACAAAATGTTATCTTTAGCCCTCTGTGAAATAGCCTTAGCTAGATGCCTAATAATTTTGTTTTTCAAGATAACACTGCACGTTTTAGAGTGGCCTCCAAATAATATACAAATCTGTGAAAAAGAAATTGAGAGAAATAAACCTTTTGTGTGCCTTATTTTTAAACGTCAACTAATCAAACATGGGAGCAAAAATAAAAGTGTTGCATTTATATTTTTTTTGAGTGTAAATTAAAAAAGGATGCACACTGTAACCGTGGAAATCTTTCCCACCACCATGTTGCATCTCACATTATGTGAATGCAGCACACAGTAAGTGAGCTATACAAAAGTTCACCATTCAACAATTTGGGAAAAACAAAGCAGTGGAACTGAAGCATTTAGTCTGTACATTGTTGTCAAACGCAGCTCAAGCTACTGTACAATGTATATAAGAAATATATTGACAAAAATACTTTTATTATTCTGAAAACAAGAGTTGTGTGCTGTAAAGTTTTGATTAAACAAAGGGAAAAAAAGGACATCTCAAGAGAAACTGTATTTTTTGTTTCCTCGTGTTGCATGCGGCTGGAAAGTAAAGCTATTACATAACATGACATCGCATAAAAATAGAAGTGTTAACACTGTTTAAGTTAATTAACATCAGGCAAACAGATTTATTCCATGAAAAGACACAAAATAAACATTAAGATCTATTACCAAAAGTGTAAAACGTTCATGTGTAGTAATACATTCTTATGGATTCATCCATAACTCTCCATGTTGACCTCGTCGTGGGAAATCTGTACAGTTCTCCTGCAGCAACGGTTGATCATCTCCAATTAAGTACCTCGTTCTTGAGCACTTGTCTTGCAGCAGCATAACAGAGCCTCTCATAGAGCTGTGTGTGTGTGTCTCATAATATGAGGGATCCAGTTCAAGCAGCTCATTATTTTCATATAATCTCCACATTCCACCGTTGTTGTTGTTTCATTGGATCAAGTGTGTTTAGAATCACTTGGTTTTTGTCGTAGTGGTGGCCGCCTGAAACAAAAAGATGTTTTCTCAGTAAAAGGAGCGATAAAAGTGAGCACGGCCACTGTAAGCTGATCGGCTGTTTATAACTGTCAGTTTGTCCGTTAATGTCAAGTTCAGCCTGTTATCCAGAAAAGAGAAGCCCACTGCTCTGTAAAATATACACTCTGGAGTTTAAGTGACCGCCTGCCAAACTCCACTAACATATCGCTCAATTTAACCGTTACAAACATCTACTCATAAAAGATTATTAATCATATCTGACAACTCATAAACAGACACTCACACGGCGAACATTTGGCATTAATTAGAACTCTAATTAACGTGACACGGGTTAACAATTATTCTGGCTCAGTATGGACATTTTCAAGGAGGACATTGCGGCTATAGCATTGTTGTTAGAGAAGCCAGTATTTCTATAACTCTTTTCCTTAATTTCTGATGACATATCGTGGTCATTTTATGATTTGTTACAGTAAATCTATTACAGATTTCTCCTTTAATTATTTTTAATTACGTTATTAATTTATCAGCTTATTATTTTCATGATTAAATCATTTATAAGATGTCAAACCAACCAAAGACTTTTCATTTACTGTCATAAACGACAAAGAAAAGCAGCAAATCCTCAAATTGAAGAAGCTGTAACAAACTGACTGATCGACTAATCAATGCAGCTCTAATTATTCTTTTAATAAATTCTCAGTAGTCAAGTGTTAAATTTGTTTTTTTTAATTTACTGCAGCTGAGATGAGTTCATGTTCCATAATATTATATATATAATAATATTATATATATATACTATAATATATATACTGTAAATTATTAAAGATAAATGTTCAATGTCTCGGGTCACATTTTATGGCTAATTTAGTTTTACCTTCATTTTATTTAAAATATAATATCCAGAATACTGTGCATCTCAGTGTTGTGAATAATAGTTTGTACACTGACATGATTTAGTCCACCAGGTGTCACTAATTGACAGCCATGATAACATCCACCACACACACAAACACTCAGTTTTCAGTTTAAGTGAAACTCTAAAACACAGTGAAGTTGGGCTCGATGTGACTGTTCTACTGTTGGTAACACAGGCCCAATGTGAACAAAAACTATTTAAATAATGAGATAAGGTGCATCCTGACTAACAGAAGTGTGATATTTCTGAGGAAAATGAACACATGTTGCATTTAAAACGAACTGGGAACATTAAAAAAAAAAACGTAAGAATTTGCTGAATGTCCTTCAGTAGCAGGTGGGTGAATCAAACTCTAAGATTTAACAATAAAACCTGGACAGAAGGTGTTTGGAAGGTCGACCGGCTCTGAACTATTATATAACCTTGAAAGATTTCAGTGTGACCATGAAAAGACTCCGACATCTGGATCCTCTGTGGAAAATTCATCCCAGCTGCTGCTCGTAGTACCATCCAGCTAACCAAGGTCTTCTTTACAAAGCATGAACGCTATGAATAATAAATAGTTTTCTTTAAAGATTTAAGGTGTACGTGTCAAGAATATTCACCTTTGACTTCCAGGACCAGATCAGGGGTGGGGGTGTAGCGGATGAAGCCCTCGGGCGTGATGCTCCAGAGGTGGCCTTGGTTGTTTGGCTCGGTGGTGAGACCCACGCGGCTTCCTGCCATCGTCACGCTGCCGGTGGGACCCATGCAGCACTCCTCCAGCAGCTGCACACACAGACGGACGAGTATATAACCAGTGTTTAACATGAAATAAATTGTCTCTTGTTTAAAAGTTTCACCTCACATGGCTGTAGACAAAGGATCTGCAACCTTTCAAAACCTCTCAAAAGAGCCAATTATGGCCCCAAAAAAAGAAAAAAGAAAAATCTCTGGAGCTACTATTATTAAATTCTCTCTTCTCCTCTGAGACTTTTCTTTTAGAGGAAAAGGCACCGAACAATTGACGTACGCTCTGACGCACATTTTAATTAGCAAAATTATATATATATATATTTTAAATTCAGCGAATAGGCTACACATCTTTACAACTGGAGAAAGAAAGAATCACTTTAGGCCTGTAACTAAAAGAGACACAGGTTGCAGACTGCTGGTATAGACAGTGATGGAGGAAGTATTTAGATCCTTTACCAAAGTAAAAGTACTAATACCACCCTGTAAAAATACTCTGTTACAGGTAGGAGTTGTGTATTTAAAGAAATGTCCACCTCCAGTCATGTTTTAAACAATATAAAATGCTCTGCAAGAAGCAATAAATTGTGTCTGATATGTTTTTTTTTTCAAACTAAGTTCAAATACCTTATTAAAATGTCTCACATACAGCTCTACACTTTGCCTTTATTTAGTATTCAAGGATTCATGCATATGCAAATTGCAACCCCTTCTCTCCACACATGATTTTAATTTTGGACCAATCTGCTGATTAGTTTTTCCATTACTTGATTAATTGGTTTGTAAAAATGTTTTCACTGAAAGACCAGCGAACGCTTCGGAAAGCCCGCTCCATCCCACAGGACCCCACCCCTGTCCTAATGCCTGCCCTCTGGCGACCTTCATACCATGAGGCTGTTTGTCAACTAAACTCCACAGTTTGCCCCTTGGCCCCCCGGGACTGACCTCCACACATATTGATTTGCCACCAGCCTGAGCTTTTCTGCTTTTTTTTCTATACCTGACACAGATATTACCCCTCAGGGAAAAATAAAGTTTTTATGAACTGAATATAGTGAGAAATGCCGTCAGCATTACCCAGAGCCCAACACGTTTTGTCCAACAAACAGTCCAATTTAATTAAAATAATTAGAATGAAAAGCAGCAAATTCTCTCATTTGAGAAAATGGGACCTTGAAATGTTTTTACATAAAAAAAAATGACTTAAACTAAAAAACGTACTAAAATAGTTGCCAATTAGTGTTCTGTCAATCAAATAGTAAGCAAACATCATTTTAAAAATAAAGTTTTCATATTATACCAGTAATTAAAGCAGTTAATAATTGTTGTGAAATAAAAATTCTAATATTTCCGTCTGAATCGTAGTGGAGTAGAAGCAGAAATTGGCATGAAAAGTACCACAAACTCAGATCAGTGGACCAGTGTTTAATACGATATGGAAAGTTTGTGGTTAAATACAGTGTTGAGTTTCCTTTCATTACCTCAGCAGAAGAAGATGGGCTGAGTTCATGTTGTAGTTCTCAGGTCTGTGGTGCTACAATCTGATCTTTGGGTCCTTTCATACCTTGTTTGGTCAGGACTTTGGCATTTTTTCAGTTTGATCTTAACCGAAATTACAGGTGTGAAACCTCTCTGAACTTCAGCCAAACCTTGGTTGGACCGAGAGAAGTTCCTTTCTAGTGTGAAGAGGTTTTTTTTTGGATGATTTGGACTTCTGGACCAATTCCAGGAAGTTATACCGGAACGTTATCATGAGAATCAGGAAAAGGAAAAACACTGCACCAAAACAAAATGTCACACGTTTGCGGTTGTGTACTGAGAGAGGAGGAGACCAGATTTTTGATTGACACTTGTAAACCAAAACTAACCACATCACATGTTACAGTGTCATAAAACCGCAAACCTTGGTTTGAACTTTTAGGTGTGAAAAGGCTCTTTGTCTTGTCTTTTGCTTGACCTGCTCTGGACCTGTACTTTTTGATTCTGATTAGATTTATTCTGACTGATTACAACGTTCAGGACTGCAGTCCCCCCCTGCAGTCTCCTCACACATCAAACACCTCTTTGTAGCACAGTAATAATGACGGTACTGGCACCTTGCAGTGGAGATGTCCGTGCTGGTAGAACCAGATCTGCTCGAATCCGTCCGTCTCCTCTGTTTCTTGGATCCGCATCAGTTTGACATCGTCTAAATCTCCGGTCACTGACATCATGAGCCCCGTCTGTCTGTTCCTTAACCGGAAGTGCACCTGCCTCTGCTCAGAAAACACACACAAACAAACACATATGATCAGTTTGACAGTCAGTTTTTAAAGAATGTTAATAAAATGTTAACTTTAAAGAGAGCTATTCTCAGCGCCACACAAAGAAATCTGACAAAGCTCAATATCAGACTTCAAGGTGAGTAATGCAAAGGTTGAAAATTATGTTTTCTACAAATACCCATTGATGATGCCTGAGTGATTACAGAACCAGCTGCTGCAAAGGTCAGTGACAAAATTAATAAAAATATTTCAGCTGTTCGTGCTTGCATTGTGTCGTCCAGGGGTCGGCAACTTTTACTATCAACAGAGACATTTTTCTGGAGCTGCTACTTATTAAAATCTCACAAGCAAAACTTAGAGGAAAACGAGCTGAGCCACAGACGTAGGTTATGACGCACATTTTAGGTGATGAACTATTTGCGTTGGTGTGAAAACAATGTCATTCGACGTACTTCAAGTGTTGCTGGAGTCCTGCTTCTTTGAGCACTTTCCCCCTTTTCTGTGCACTTTGGAAGTAGGGAGAGTTGTGCTAGAAACCCCTACCTGCTTCTACAGTTGATGAAATATTAAAACACTTTTTAAAATTCTGTGTATACACATTTTTGTAATTAGAAAATGTAAGACTCCCTCTAGGCCGACAGCACTGATAAAGGAAAATTAAAAGGCTAAGATAAGAACCGTTATTAATTTCCATTTTATTTTTTTGTCCAAGCCACAGAGAGCCATGGGAGAGGGGCAAAAGAGCCACATGTCACTTAATTAACGGTGCCTTTAAATGAATACTGTTTGAAAACGAAATTGATGACATTTGTTTGTTTGGTTTTTTTGGTTGTTTTTAGTTAAGTCAACTTGACACAGCTGCGAACTGTTCAAGCTGACAGTAGGTCAATGAAGGTACAAGGGATGTGACGAGAACTGGTGTTTTGGTAACGAGCTGATAAAAACGTGACACTTGTTTTTCTACAGTACCGTAAGTATCCAGCGGCAGCATATACGCCTGCACGTGTTCTAGTCTGCTGTTAAATGCCAAAGGAAGAAGAAGAGCATCTACCGGCGTGGAAAAAACAACAACCAGACGAAAGCGAAAGCATTTGCCAAGAATGTTTTCATTAATCAAGAATGAAAGTCAACTTGTTGATCTTCGTGACAACAACATGTTGAAGATGACAACAAGTGCAGCTGCGACCGCAACCGCAGCTGCAGCGACAGCTCCACCTCAACTTGTTGTAAAGAAAAACAATAAGATTTGTGTATGGAAGTACTGTGCATTCAAGGCACTGATAAACAGTACAGATTTGTTCAAAGAATTTATGTTAACGTTACACTGACGTATCCAAAGTGTTGTTATCCTTGTTATCCTTATCCTCTTTGTTTGAGACAGCTGGCCTTGCTGTGTACGGTTGGGTATCATTTGAAAAGCGGTACCAGTACCAGGGTTTCAACACTGTTTCCTAAATGATACTACAAATTATACTAATTTTATGAAGTCCATTTTAACAAAAAGAAAATTACATTGCAGGACAATCGCTCACTTTAAAAGGGATAAGCTGCTCAAAGACATATTTATTTCCATCGTGGAGCTTCGGGACATACCTGTATAAGAGGGCGGAGGGATCCAATTTTCAGCCAGCTACTGAACTTGCGCCAGTCAGTCACCTCACCAGGTTTCAGCAAAATCTGAGCTCCCCGATAGTTGATTTCCTCATATAGTACCCACCTGGTAACAAAGAGAAGACGAAAACACAGTTCAGGGGATAGTTCAAGATATTTGACGGGGGGTTGTATGAGGTGGTTATCGATAGTCAGTGTAGATGTCGGAGACACTATTGTAAATAGTGTGATCTGTAAATGTGATCTGTTAGTTTGTTTGTGTTATTGTGTGACTTCTATGAATCTGAACTTTCCTTTTAAAACATCAAAGTCACACAATAACACAAACAAACTAACAGATCGAGACAGCAGTAGTCCAGCAGCGCCTGTGTTCTGTGAGGTAAAATTACTGATTTTGCTTCTGGAGTTTGGTTGGTTTAGAAGGATTTGGCTTATATAATGATGGTGTTCCGTCAAAAAAGGCTGTCTGACGGCAAAGTAAAGCATTGAAAATATTCTAAATATGGTGTACACTAAACGGAAACAGATTTTTTTTTTTTTAGGTGGGCCTTTTTTAAGTGGCTAAAACACTCCTTGTTGCTGACCCTGTCCACAGCAGTATGCCGCTTAGCTTTTGTGCTGCTACTCAGTTTCCTCAGCTTTTCCCTTTCAGCACTTTGGCCTGAGTTCATCACCGTCAGTCCTAAGATAAATGCTGTTTACAGTAGTGTTTCCTACGTAGGAGATTTGGGCTGTACGAAAAAAACAGTTTTAACAGTGTGATTGATGCACAGTTAGACAAGAAGAACAATGCCTTTCATATTTTTCTTTCTTTTACGACTGCTCTTCCTGCCATGGATGATGATTCCTGGAATGTTACGCAACAATTTGGCTATTTTGACAACTCAAGAGAGAACCTCCTGGTTAAATTATGTTCAAATAAAAAAAAAATCCAATTGTTTTGATGCTATAAATCAAGGAACATCTACCAGCCACCAACAGAAAACTATCCAAATTCACCAGCCACTAAATATTATATCATTATTTTGTGTCTGAAATCTACCAGCCACTTTTTATGTTTTACCAGTACTTTGCTGGTGGTTGCTGCTAATTTCCAACCCTACCATCAACCCAGGCTATCAAAATTGCTTTTCGCTGTATTTCTGAGTCCTCCCCTCCACGCAGCAAGGGCAATCTTCTAAAATGTGCCGAACTTCACGACCACCCAATTTTGCGGTGACATTAAGTGTTGCCTTTTATCTGTGGTCTCAATGGCACTGTTCTTTGGCAAATTGCCCATCGCTCCTGCAGCAGGAATGTGCCACTCCGGAGACAGTTCTGGCTCACTGAGAGCCCTTTATTTCCTCAGCATAGACTCACACACACAGTCTGAATCTCGCACATCAGCAGCAGGTTTCCATCATCGCTGCATCTGTCAGGACTGTCATACTGCCACACAAGATGTGCTGACCCTGCACTTGTGTCATCCAATTAAACTAAACGCATTAAACTTCATGCCTGAGCATATAGGCTGGAGCTGCTACCTACACAATCTTTCATAAAAATAACTCCACAAGAATATTGCAACACTTATTTAGACACCCACCCACATCTTTTATTATTGCAAAATTTATCTCTATTTTCTCGTACATTGTTTACTTTTGTTTACCGCACCAATGTACCAAGGCAAAATCCTTTTATGTGACAACCTACTTGGCAATAAACCTGTGCCCAGCTGCATAAATGAAGTCTGACCCTTACGAAAAAATATTTTCCTAAGCTAAGAGGTTCACTTAGGAGAGTTACATAAAGGCTCTTAAACTGTCTCCCTGTCTGTAGAGTTAAGACTAAGGCTTTTATGATAATTGCTGTCATAATACAGCACTTCTGTTGCCATGGTTACACTTCACTGACATCACTCTTTAATGACACCAGACAGCATTATTGTAGTCATGTCTAGAGGGGAACCCTAGACTTGCTAGATGTGCAAAACTCTTGCAAGATTTGTACGTAACGTATATGAGACGGTGTTATGCTGATGTTTTGCTAGCTGGCCACAAAATTGTTAGTGCTAACATCAAATTTATCCTCTCTAAACAGTTGTACATCACTCAAATGGACTGTTATCAGTCCCTTATAAATGTTTTGAGGAAAAGATTTCTCTAAGGGCCTTTTAGCAAAGCTTAAGGGAATACTGAAGTAGCTCAGGGCAAAAACTGGATTTCACCAACAAGGATTCATTTTTAAATCAGATTAAATCACTGTTCAGAAATTCCTGCACCAAAATTTTAAACTAAGGATTAAATTATTTTAATCCTCTGATTAGTTTTTACTCTAAACCTAGATTAAATTTAACTCCGTTGGATAAAATTTATGAACTTCGATTTAAAATGTGATTTAGTGTTGACTTTAAACTTGAGGAGGTTTAAATTTAAAAACTGCTGCCTATTTTAGATGGACTGAACAAAATAATTCTCTGCTGCGCCACCATGAGTTAGCTCCAGCTAGCAGCTAGCTATGAAACAGTATGTTTTTCTTTTTTTTAGGTGGCTAGCAAAGAATGTATTTTTTTGTGTGTGTGGCGTTTCTAGCTTTTTAAAAACGTTTTAGCCAGCTAGCCAGGTTTAATGCTATGTTTTATTCAGGTATATATAGAGAGAAAATGGTGTTTTTTTTCTATTAATATGATTGTTTATACTTTTACTTTATACTTTTAACTTAATTAATTTCGGTTTACATCACTAAATTCTAATTTACTGAATGGAGATTAGTTTTCAATTGTACAAAAGAGCTCTGCTTAATTCTAAATCTGGATTTACTGATATTAAACCTGGTTTTGTTAAACTCTGATTAGAACTAATCCTAGATTAGATTTATCTTTGTTGGTGCCCATTGTTTTCTCTTATAGCATCCTAAGAAAATCTTTAAGATGATTTTCTGCAGCTCATTTTCCCCTAAGGCATCCTTAAATGACAATTTAAGGCAAACCCTAAACCCAAGTGGTTTTATGCAACCAGGCACAATTTCAATTCTAAGTGATTCATCTTTATGCTCAAGTATCCCTCTTTGTTTGATGAGATTTATCTCTCTCAACACCTAACTCTGTGGTGTTACTGTTACAGTAGTGGCTCACAACATGGGTGTGTCTTACCACTAACAACGGACTACACACAGGATGCCAGACAGCTTAACAAAATATCTGACAAACCGACTTGGCAGTTAATAACTTTTGAATTAGAGAGAGATTCAAGAGATTAGAAAACATCAGGGATTTAAAAGTGGAGTTGCTGAGAGCCTACAGGCATTGCTGAAGGATGTGTATGTAAAAAATAAAGGATATTATTTTGTTGTAGGTGTTCCTGGCAGGAAAAAAACAGCTTTAACAGCAGCATGGGTTCACTCCACAGTCTAAAATACATAAACCTGTCAAAGTCACACTGAGAGTGGAGCTTGTGGACGGATGGACGGCTGCTTTACATCCCTCCAGAGTGAACTACCACACGGCAGATGTAGTACTGTATACTCACATCCCTCCTTCCACCAGCACAGACTGGACTCTGCTGCAGCCTCCAGCCAGCTGAAGGTTGACTGATCCATCTGTCAGAATCACCCTCTTCCCCCGCAGACTGCACCGCTCAAACAGGGTGATAGATGGCAGCGAGAACTCCTGCCGAGCGACAGAAAAACAGAGGAAATGGAGTGGGCGGAGAGCCGCAGGTTGAAATTAAGTTTATTTGGAGGTTACCCTGGAAACAGGCTACACTCACACCTTTACGCCCCCTTGACATTTTCCCCTCTCTTAAGTGAAACAGATGGACTGTTTTCTAGATCGACAGTCATGTTGTAGGTCAGCAGTAGTGACTCATTTACTGTCTCATATAATGTAGAGAACAGTGACAGATATGATGAACTGTGAGAATCTTTACATCAGGTAGCTTCCACATGATGTAGGGTTGGTAGATTTTCTCGTGTTGGATGTTGTTTGTCAGTATTCATGATGCTTATACAACTTCTTTTGAAATTAACTGTTGCAATCAAGCTTATTCAGTCTTTAAAAGTTTGTTTCAAATTGGAAAAAGTTGTATATAATGTATATAAAGCACTCTGAAACTGCCTAATGTATGCCTAAAATCAAGGAGGCGACCTGATTGGATACAACTGATAGCCAATTATTTTTTTTTTCATTTTCAAAAAGAACACCCTGGCTTAAAAAGAAAAAGACTAAAACCTCAAACCTGTGTAACTCATATTTTTGGCCACCTGGGGACAGTGGAAACAAGCTATAAAAACTGACAACTATCACCTTTAAAGCAGAACAAAAGGCAAACTGTTGCCTATTTACTCAACCAGTAGACGAGGAGTAACATTTAGAGTCGTGTTTCTGGTCACCTTGAAAATGCAAACTGTCTGTTGCACTGTGGGTAATGTAAGCATCAGTTATTGACAAGGAAGATGAATGCATAGAATAATGACAATATCTCTGTTGTCTTCTATGTTATAGGGGTGCAATGCTAAATCGGTTAACTATTCTTTTAATGTAGTAATACTGATTACAGTAGCTTTAAATACACTGTAATTCCCTATATTCAAAACAATCTGGAAGTCCAATAAACTTAGTGGCCAAATTCAAGAGTCTAATGACAAAAAAAAAAAAAGGAGTGGGTATCCATAAAAATTAAAAGAATTACATGCACAGTATGTTGGGTCTGCTGCCAGGAGTCCTTCTCACGTTAAAACAAGTACAAAAGATGTAGTTTGATGACATATGAAGTAGCATGGGATCATGGGAGTTGTTGTCTTCACTGGTAAACAACCACCAATGTACAGGAAAATCTACTGGAGCTTTTCCATTGAGTCAAACCGTGCTGCGCTGATTTGCATCTCCATTACCATTTTTAACACCCACGAACTGTGCTGTGTTACACCCGAGATGGACCATCTCTGGAGTAGGGCTAAAGTGAATCTGACCCGCCTCCAAGGGGGTTGCGGTGACGTCTCATCCACCACGGCCAACCCGTGACAACCCACCAAACAAGCGGGTGTTGAGGCCGAACTCATGTGGTCTTAAAAAGTGTCTGTGTGTTCAGCTCTCGGTACTTTTGTAGCTTCTAATTGAATCTGTGTGGTTTGAAGTTTAATTTTTCTCCTGTGTCGCTGTTTGTACTTTCATGTATCTGCTTTTTTTTTTACTGTTTCATGTTCACTTTCAGCTGTAGAGGAGTCATGTTAAGTTACTGCTGATGAACACACAACATTTCTTGATTTTACAGTTTCAAAATAAAAGCCTTTAAATAACAAAAAAGTGTTTGTTTGCTATTTTACAGCTGCTCGACTTGAGCTAAGCTCGTCTTCAGTTTAAAGATATACCTTCAAGCAGCTGTCCCTGTTGTAATGGAGATGCAAAACCCTACTGTGCTGCGCTGATGCGTGGAGTCACACCATGTCAAGCCAAGCCAACAAGTGTGTATGGAAAAGGTGCAGATGATCCAATATCTGTATATATGATTCAGGCAGATATGTTCCCATACAAAGTAATGTATAAAATTTTTATTTGTGTTATGTTTAGTCATATTTGATGACTTCCATCCTCACTCTCTGATGTATCCAATGAATCTTGCGTTTTCCCAGAAGTCATGGCAGCTAGCGGCTAATAGGAAACGCACCGTTACCTTGAATAAATTTTGGATTTCTTTGCATTTGAACATGGTTGGAAACATTTGTAACATTTGTTTGTACACAACCAAATAAAATGTATATCATATGTTTCACATTTATTGGCATTTTAATGTGGAAATGTTGCATATTATAACTTTTAAACAGAAAAACTTACAAAGCCGACAGTCTGTAGTGACAGGATGGAGGAGCTTGTGTGGAAACAGCCCATTGCTCTCAGGTCTGAGTAGTTCCCCACTTCTAACACGTACATCCTGCCAGAGAAGTCCTGGCCTTCAAATGCCAGCCAGCTGAAAGTGATTTGCATAAATACACATATACAGATAAACAAACACATTAACACAAACATGAGAGGAGTACAAAATGAAACTCGTGTTCTGGACTGATGAAAAAATGATGATCATTTAAAACTATTTGCATATAGGCTTCCTTTTTTAATATGCACATTAATTTACATGCACGCATGTATAAGTATGCTTGAATATTCATGCTCAAGGATGAACAGGACAAAGCAATTAATGTGGATACTGCATCATTACAAAAACACCCGCTGCCATATGGGACATTTTTCAATAAGTGGAGCAGTGACAGCCTGTAGCAGATCCTGAGTCCCACAGATACTTTTGTAACATGAACAATATGCAGCTACAATTGTATCAGATCCCCTTTGGGAAATCCAAAAAGGATCCTGTTCCTGAAATCTGCTTTTGCAGGATGGTGCAAAGTGCTTCAAATACTTATGATTCAACTTATGTCACAATGCCTACAGTGTGGTATTTTGTCCATACTGCACTCTTAGAAATAAGGGTTCCAAAAGGGTTCTTTCTGAAGTACTGAGGTTCTAACCACAACCATTTGCTTCTGAGGAACCTTTCTTTGAAGAAAGGGTTCATCAAGAGTTCTTTGTAAGAGTATGGGTTCTGTTAAGAGCCATGTTCATTCAAATAACTCTTTATGGGAGAAACAGTTCCTCAAGGATTGTTGAAATCCTTGAGGAACTGTTTCTCCAAGGGTTCTTTGTACCATAATAATTTTCTGTAGAACCATTGGGCAGTTTCTATGTAACATCCTTGGAAAATAAAAGGGTTCTTGGTGGAACCCCAAGTGAGTTTGAGATGAAACCATTGGAATAAAAGATTCTCTGTAGAACCTCCTGGGTGGGCTCAAGATAAAACCCCTCAATTAAAAAAAGATTTCTGGTCGAATCCCCATGGCCGGGTTCTATATAAAACCCTTGTAATAAAAAAGGTTCTTGATAGAACTCCCTGGGGAGCTGGAGCTGTTGTTGAGCTTTAGAATGTGGAAAAAAATCTGGATGGAACCCTCACATAGGCCTTTTCCACCAACGTGAAACCAGCCCCGTTAATAATTTTGAACAGTTCTGAGCATTTCCACCAAGAATGAACTGATTCGGAACCTGAAAAGTTGGTTCCCAGCTGGATCCCAAAAAGTATCAGGCTTTCCTTGGAACCAAAGTGGGCATGTCGTGTTCTACGGGTCATTGTGCATTGTGCAGCACCCTCTATTGATGACATCCACGATTACAATGGTTAATATACTATATACATAATTTAGCACCGTTCTGAGCATTTCCACCAAAAATGCTCAGATCTCTACAATTTGCAAGCCAAGCCCAAGAATGCTTTATGGTTCTAGTTAGTGGCTTTACTCACCTGCCAGCGAGCACCTTGCAGGAGGCCACAGAGAAGCCGTCCTGCAGGGAGGCCGCACTGTCCTCCAGAATGTGGACAGAGCCTTGAAAACCTGGTTCGGAGAAAAGCTGCACCTGAGGCACAAACAGCAAGACAATGAGCCTGAGTCATCCACTCTGAGCCCCTCGTGCACTACATCAGATAAGACAGTCACCATCTCAGCAAGATTAGACGTGTTCTTTCATCCTTTACAAACGCCTACCTTAAACTTGGCTGCGTTCTCAAAGTCGTCCTGAAACGAAAAAACAGATAATGAGGCTCATTTACATGCACTGAACCACGACACAAAGTGATTAGAAAAGGGTTTACTTGCATTTTTGTACGTTGTATATACATGAAACACAGCACAGGTAATGTGCATATGTGGGAAGGACTATAAGAACATTATATTTTTTTAATTGCTATAGTTACATGTTGCAAACTAAATATTTCACTGATGTTAAAAATGAGAGAACTTGCAAACAAGATGATTTTATTAACTGAAATTCCACTTTCATTGTGTATTGTTTGATGTGCCCATGTGTGAAAGGCTTTTTCGATACAGATCGTACTAAAAGATCACTTTGCTGAGCATAAATATGCCATTAAAATTAGGAATTGCCCAATGGCGAGACATTTTACTGAGCTCCACAACGCTATGGACTCCTCATTGCACACTGAAGGCAAAGAACACATTAAACCTTTGATCGAGGGGGTGATAGAATACAGAAACTGAACCAAAGGGAAGCTTTTTGGATCCAAAAACAAGATGCTTTGAAATATCCAGGTCCCACTGAATTCTGTAATGATTCTTTTCTTGTTAAATTGTTTATGATTTTTTTTTTAAAGT
>JAJHUR010125332.1:10097-23185 GCA_027495735.1 Lutjanus campechanus | reverse complement strand
GTCCACCGAGTAGTTTTTGTATGCGGACAAAACGGTAAACAACAGCACCCTCAGAGCTAGCAAACTATATGCTAAAAATGGCAAGTTAGCACCTTGGTTTGGTAATCATACAAACGGAAACAGGCTAACAGTAAAATTTCTTTTGTGGTGATTTAGCCATTTTAATTCCAGGGCTCGCCTCACAACATGCAAAATTTCTACCAAAACAAGAGACACTTTTTCCACGAACATGTTTTTTTTTTAAACCTTTGGGATTGAGGGAAGGTATCAAGTATTCAATCAAGTCCACTGAAGTTATGAATCAGTGGTGTTTAAGTCCAAGTCGAATTGCAAGTCATTTTTGCTTTTGTCTAAGTTCATCAAATCTGTGACTCAAGTCTGACTACATGATCCTGACAATACCAAGTGTGAACACTATGTCAAAATTGCCCCACAGCACCGGGGCTGTTGCTGGTGGCTTGAAATAATGATTTCGACCCCCCATGAGTATAAAATTAGAACTCAACTAACCTCAATTTTGTTGCAAAGTAATCTTTCTGAAATGTGCACTTGCATGTGGTTGATTGGCCAATACAGTGGGTTGCCTGATGCTGGATGACAGCAGAAAATGTTGACAAGTTTAACTTTTTTTGCCACTTTCTCTTCTGCATGAAAACCCCCACAGTGTCGATGGTTCGCTCTTATTGGAATGAATGAGAAAGCTGTATTTATGTGGGTTTGTGCATGACCTTAGTGAGTGAGCGGTTACATGAAGGAAATGCCATCTTTCTAGACAATTTTTCAACAAAGGACTAACTTCTTTTTACAGTATAACACAAAATGTGCTCATTGAGTCTAAAAATAAGAAAAGTGAGTAACTTAGATATCCTTGTATTCATTTTTTACACACTGACTTCTCAGGAATTTACAAGTAATTATGCAGTTATAGTGGAGACTAATGTGAAGGAGGAAGGCTCAAAAAATGGCAAGAAAGGACAATGAGAAATTCCACAAAATCAAAAGCTGGCTTGCTACACAGTCATGGCACTATTGCGAAATGACTAACACCAAACAACAGACAGCCATTCAGTTAATTTCCTCATAGGCGTTTTCAACCGTCTCCTTCACACACTCATTTGTTTTATGGTTCTCTCTTATGCTCTTAAACACAGTCTAATCCCTGATTAGTGTAGGAAGAGGGCGTTTAATGCTCCTCTCCACTTGTCTGCTCCTGAACTGTGACACACAAGAATGCTTAAAACCACACATGCACGCACTCAAGACTCACACTTGCAGCAAAGGGAATCCATGCTCGCACAAAAAAAATTTCCAACGGACACACGAACACACACACAGCGTACACTGCTTTCCCTGCAGTGCCACTTGCACGTGCCGCTCTCTTTCTCTGGTGAAACAGGTACTTGAAAAGGATTTATTAGTATCCAGTGAGTGCAACCAAACACTCCGACGACAAAGCGTTTACCCAAGAGACAAACTGCACATTAAAGGAGAACACATCCGTACACAACCGTGCTAATTCTGCCTGGACCACTTTTGTCAAAGTTAAAATACACCATAAACAAGCAGTATAATTATGTTTAGTAGAATTAGTGCGATGTGGAAACTCCCTGTATATTCGTGCAAGCACGCATGGGAGCAGAAGGCAGGAAGAAAAGCAACCAACGAGGGTATTATGCAATGCTTAAATTTGGCTGGCAGTCACCCCAGTGGAGTGCGGGCACTTTTAATTTCACCCACCAGCATATCCAGTGCTTCTTACCAAATATTGCTACTTTCTAATGAATTTAGATATGAACAAATCGCTCCTTTTCCTGCCCAATAAAGCCAGGACAGAAGGCAGAAATGTGATGCTTATCTCAGGTTTTATGAGAGGTGCAATATGTGTTTCATCTCCTCTGGACATCTGCTGGAGAGGAGCGGACCTTTTTACTCTAACCACCAAACACTCTTTTGGTAAATGGTCTTCCGTCAGTGGAAACAGTAGATAGAGAGTAGACAGTGCCCATTTGGCTCACTTCAGGACTTTGTTTTTTACTGACAGGGTCCGACCATTCAGGAAAGAAGTGGAAGATGAACCCACGTTAAAGTACTTCACTCAGCTTTTGGCTTGTCCTAAATACAGTATCTATTGCAGAAATTCATGGAGTGTTATGGCACTGTTTCATGTTTTTCAGCTTTATAAGTAAGTAAGTTTTTTTTTTTGTTTTTTTTTAAATTTCTAATTAAAGTAATTTATTTTCTTGAGCCTGCAGATTGCAAACATCTTGTCTCACTCTCTCCTTCCCAGGGTGTAGGAGACCCTGCAGTGGCCGCAAAACATGCAGAAAAGGTGAAAGGCCTTTTTCTGGTGCCAGTGTTTGGCTTGTCCATTCTGGGCTACTGTAGAAACATGCAACATGATGGACTCCATGGAACTGGACCCACACCCTTAATAGATATAAACGTCTCATTCTAAGGTAAGAAAAACATGACTTTTCTTATTTTCAATTGATTATATACTAATGAAAATTTAGCTATGAATAATATATTTAATTTCTGCCAAAAGATCTTCATAAATCTTACATACTGGGCTTTTAAGTTTCTAAATATTTTTTTCTTTTTTCGCCATCGCATAATATATGTGTGGAGAAAATATTTATCAGTGAGTAGCATTAAATGTATATTTTTTTATTTACATACAGTATGTGTCAGCTCCTGTGGTGTATGTGGCCTAAAATAATTCCATAGGGAATACAACAATGCAAAAAAGCATTACTAAAACACAGTGTACTTCATTCTTGTTAACACTGGGAATTGCAAACTGAGCACGGATGCAAAGGTGACAGCATGATTAATTAGAACATTTAAATATAGCATCTGATTTGACAGCGAGCGTGCAGCTGCAAGGTTCTGATGGGAAAAGTCATCCAATAGACCTGATCTGCTGATCCATCAAAGGTCCATAATAAAGTTGTCCTGAAGCTTAAGACAGTTTCAGGCAAATCACAAACAAAGCTTTACGCCCAATTCAGAATACACAATATCAGCCCAAAAACAGCCTGACAGGTACAGGGTGTCGCAGATGAAAATAAGCACCTTTAATGAGCAGAGACCCTATACTACAGGTCTTCTCTGGTTTGTGCTCACCTGTTGCTGCTGAGTCAGCAGCAGTTGTAGCATGGCTAATGTTAGCTGCATTAGCCTCCCCCCTGTGCACTTTCATAAGTGGTATCTGAGGCGGAGAGGTATGTTAGAGTCTCTTGTCCGTGAAGTTACAAAATGATCCAGTGTGGCTCACAGTGTCTGTACAATAGGGATAATAACACAGCTAACTGGCCAATATGTGTCAACAATATGTTACTAACTATTTTTCAGTGTAGATAGCTGCCACACAGTGATTTAGTAATTTAGCTAACTCACATCACTACATGAGGATTCACTGATAACCTTTTGTCAGTGTTGTGCAAATTAAATGTTTAGAGTTTTTTCTTTTCTTTTTTATGAACAGCCCTAAAAAAAATAGCAAACAATAATTTGGCAGAGCCCTGCAATAACTCTGAGGACCCCCCCTAGTAGGGAGGAGCTAGATGATAGTTAAAAGTGTATTATGAGAATCTGGAGAAATATAGTTGACTGTTGAGTCTCATTCCCAGGTTCTGAAATACTGACACTTTGCCACTCTGCAAAGCAAAGAGACTCGACAATCAACCTATCCCAGAGCAACAGTATTTGACGACCTGGGAAGGAGATTCAACAATCAGTTTATCAACATCATCTTTCTTATCATCATCCCTTACTCCACCTTTAAGTACCACCTTAAAAAACACCTACCTCTTGTTTCATCTGAATAGAAATTCATTTTTTGTCCTAAAGGCATAAATATAGATGCAAATACAAACAGTCTGTCGTTAGCCCTGATAGCAAAGGTCAGATCGTCTCCTTTTTTAAATTGAGATTACGGATCAACCATTAGGGATCTGCTAAAGTAATCCAAATATGGGGGTAAATAATCTGCAGTTTATCAGACACATTTGCATTGAAAAGTGATCAAAACAACAAGAATCACAGGGACGGGCTCTTTTGATGACATGTAAATGAAGTTGATGAGAAGTAACAAATGTGGCATGGTTGATACTTTTTAACCTACTGCGAACCTGCCAAAAAAAAACAAAAAACATAGAGTTCTACTTACGCAGCAAAGTAATACTTGAAATGTCACTGGATGATCAGTGATATTTTTCATTTCCCACACTGAATAAAGTAATTACATCGGGCTCCAATCAGGGGAAGTGGTGGAACACTGGAGAGATGGCAGATTGCTATCTGTTTGACAGAGACAAGTCAACAACACCTCTATCTTCACTCACATTTCCCCTGATGCGACAGCACTTTATCTCTTCATTACTAACTGATAGTAGACGGGGGCATGGCAGTTAATTGCAGCTCAAGAATGTGTGTAACTGTTGGGTGTTTGTGGGTCATTGTTCTTAATAGTTTTGACATGTAGAATATGTGTTTGCATGTTCATGTTTTAGGCTGGGATGTGCATGTGATGCATGTGAAAGATTTAGGTCCTCGCCAACGCCACTTGCCAGAGCTACCCGTAAAGACAGCCTGAAAGCCTCTCCTCGCCGCCGTCTCCTCCCCTCCCTTTCCCTTTATCTGTCCTCTTCCTCCCCTCGTTATATCTTTTCCACACCTCTCCCCTCCCCTCCAGTCCCTTTCGTCACCGCTATCGTCACCTGCGGGTGTCTGTGTCCCACGATGCATTGCAATCCGCTCGGGCTGCTGGTGGAACTGCAGTGACATCTACTGAGAGAGGAGAGGTGAGGTGAGGAGAGGGTGAAGGGGAGACAGAGGGAAAAAGAGGGAGAAGATGACTCACTACAGTATCAGAAATGCAATGAGGGGCTGGGGGAGGAGGGGGAATGCACACCTTGAACCTTTATCATTACGTATTCAGCTCAGTCCTTTAATATCAGCACAAATGAACCTTCCTTTTTTAAACAAAGCACAGTGTTTCCCCCATCGCAGTCGAAGTTTCCTGCGTTTTTTTTGTCTCTCCGAGTCTGGTATTGTGTGCAGATAATTGCTTCTCTTTAGTAACAACAGCTCTAAAATGATTTTTATTCTAGTCAGCAGGCTTTGATACAGCCTGTCTGTGTGTTTGTAATTATTGTCTTAGCCACTGGCTGTCAAACCCTATTACGTGAGGTCAAGCCCAAATGACTATCCTGAGCTGATGACAATAATTTGACGACAGACACACGCGCATTAGTCAATCATGCACACAGATAGGTTCCCGCACGGGAACACGCTCTGGCCGAGCTCACAAAAAAACCACACGCAAACACACGCAAACACACACTCATGCACGTACATCAACACCAACGAACACACGGCAGGAAATTTAGCCTTTGACAGGCATCTATACTATGAATAATTCAGGAACTAGTTTACATAAACCATCCATTCAGTCATACATGAATTAGAATTACAGTTGTATGTGCGGGAAGCAATCATCATGTTATGATAATAAAGCTGGGATGCTATGCATATTCAGATACGACTTTTGGGAAATCTAGTGCAATTCTCATGCCTTTCCTGCAAACTGCATTCCATTTCACATGTATTATGCAACTAAAGATGGTTAAAACATTTCCTTATGTGCGTTACTCCTCTAAAACAAATGGGTTCTGTAAAGGCCTATAAAAAAACACTGAAATCTGTAACATATTTACTGTAGTACATTGTAAATTGACCATGACATGTCACCAGATTAAGGAAACATGTTAAGCTGAAATACTGGATTCTCCGACATCAACGCTGCAGCCATGGAGTCCTCCTTTAAAATTTCTATTACGGGCTGGAATAACTGTTTTTGTATGCTCGTTTCACGCTACTATTAATCCAGAATGAGTTAGTGTCTGGAGTAACAGTTTTATAACAATTAAATTGAGCAATATGTTAATGGAGTCTGGCAGGCAGTGAGACAGGCAGCCCCTGAATTCAAAGACTGGAGTGTGCATTTTCAGAGCAGTGGCCTTTTGTTTTCAGGATACGGGCTTAACTTTACATTGACAGACAAGTGACAGTTAATAAACAGCTGATTCATTTACAGTGTACACTCCTATGGCTCCTACCCATTTTTTTGGACTGCTGTACTCATTTTTGCACATGCAATTGCTTTAACACATCACTGGCCAGAAATAAAATAACTGCAGACATATTCAAGATTATATGTGTGGATATATAAAAATAAAGACAATGTAAAGGACTTTAACTGCTGTGTATAATACTTGCAACATAATATCAGTAGCAAAAACTGTTACAGTGATGAGTCATATTAAATTGAATGCAAATTACCAGCATTTGTCGGCTATTAAAAAATGTCTGACAATCAGCACCTTGACATGAGACTTTTCAAAGCAACATGAGACACCTGAAAGAGCCCGAATGAGTCAAAATCTTCTGTGCACACATGCACAAAAAAAGAAAGAAACTATTTAAAGGATTTTGAGTCATTGTGTCTTGTCTCCTAAGAAACTACATTCATATGTAGGGCTGAACTAATTACAGATTATCTATCAATCTGGCAATTAGTTTCTTGATTAAAGGTCCTAAATATATTCAAACACATTAGATGTCAGCAAACGACTATTTACAAAGCAAAGATATAGAGGAGTTATGACTTCCTGAGCAGAAAATGGCATCACACTCCTCCTGTGTTATTGTTGTTATTCAGTCTTCTCTGTTCAGCCAGGATGTGTGTATGTTTGTGCATATGAGTCCCTGGTGAGCAACTTCATCATCATCATATTATAGCTAAACAGTAAACTAAACTATGTTTACATTTTAGAAGAGAAGTAGGTGAAGAAATACCGGAATCTTGAGCCAACACTGCTTAGTCTGACAGTTTGATCTGAGTTTCAGGGTCTCTGATTGAAACAGTCGTGTCTAGAAAGGAACCCTAGATTTTTGAAACTCCTGCAAAATTTGTACATGCCGTTTCTTCAATGTGCACATTTTACAAACTAACTATGATTTGTAATGTAACAGATCCTTGTTTAAGATCTGGTTAAGTTTAGGGATAAAAATAATGTTAGGGTCAGAGAAAGATCATGGTTTCAGTTAAAATGATCACTCTTGCGAAATCTTTCCCCAGTCTGGAGTTCCCCTTTAGACGCAAGAGTCAGAATTGTGTTTGTCTGGTTACAATCATATTAATCGCACAATCATAATTTGACAGTTTGATCTAAGTAAGTAAGCAGCGTGTGTTCAAACACCATAATTCAAGTGGTCTGAGAGAAAACTAAACTTCTCTGTTTTCAGGCTTTAGGAAATCCAGCCCATGACGGTGACAGTTTCTGGAGAAAGACAGCTGATTGTTGAGTCTCATTCAGTGTTCGACAACCTGGCAATGAGACTCAACAATCAACCTTCTTCGAGCCACCAATCCAAGATGTCTGTAATTTCAATCAAGTATCTTTCTCAAAAATTACATACTGCACCTTTAATCAATCATCTTAATAGTTGGAATAATTGCAGGCTGGTTGGGGTGAATGTCAGGCTTTCAAAAACACAGGACTTTGAGACCAGGGTTCACATCCTGAGTCCCTGGTGTGGTTAGTTTTAAGGAACAGCAGCATTTTGATTAAGGTTATTGAAACTGATACATTGAATTAAACATTAAAACAAGACCAAAATCTTGGCCTAACTTGAACTAACTGCTTTGAGTGAATAAACATAACCATAACAAAGGTTAATCATTCTTCACTTGCTACAGGCGGGTGAAAAATGGTGGCATTATGTTTCCCTCGAATGAGATTTAATGTTGCAAAATAGTAGTATTTAAACCTAATATTTAGGAGACAGGGTTGTATTTCCATAGGTTTAACAGGTGATGTCTAGGAAACCAAAAATATCTCTACAATACAATTAGTTTTGCTCACTGCACTGAAACTTATGAAAACACATGCAAACAGACAAAACACCAGCAAATTAAGTACACAGCTTCACCAATTTGACAATACAGGTTTGTTTTTGACGTGATTTGTGACTCATTTCGTGACTCATTTCATGACTCATTTCGTGACTCAAGTTATTGAAGTCGGTTATTGAAGAGGTGTTAGAAAATGAGCTAAAATCTGAAGGGTTTTTGGTGGGACTATAGATGAGAAACACATCCCAGACTGCATAGGCATTGCCACTGAGCCTTGCTTCAAATTTCCCCCAGTGGCCACTTGTGGTACTGTAGATAAAATTCCCCTGCAGCCCAAGAAGCATTTTCCTCATAAGCCACAATTATTAAATGAGATGTATGTAGAGCTGTTGACAGTCACCTCAAACTGCAAACAAGTCAAATATGACTCATTCTATTATGAATTTTTGATCCATGGAGTTTTTAGAACTTAAAATCAGTGACATCATTGCAATATAAAGTCTCTGGGTCGAGCAGGAACTTGCAGGTGGGGTCAACAGGAGAAACACTACTGCAATCACAAAAACTCTGACAGCATAAAGCAAGCATATACAAACTGCACTGACAGAGATAAACTGAATGTGACAGATGTGATGTAGCTCCTCCTTTTATTATTAAGCGTTTGCTCTGTTTTAGCTGTACCATAATTTGAACCTAGAATGTGCCAAGTGTACACAAAACCTCAAGTCATCTTCACATTTACCTGCAGATTTTAATTCACAAACATCTTCAAATTATACCTGCGGCCAGTCAAGTTTTTAGTCCTGCATATTCAAGCCTGAAGCCTTTTTCTTTTTACTGTACGCGTGCACACATGCAATGTGAGAGATTAGGGCAGGCAATACCATCATCCATCTGATTTATATATTATTAACTATTTCCATGCTGAGGGGCCTGTTCATTTTACAAAGTGCTCATGGTGGGTGTAGCCCTGTCTATCAGAGGCCAATGACACAGGGACACATGTCACATAAAACTATATTACCTCTGATTGATTGACAGTGTTATGAGACTGTGAGCAGAGATGGACAGTCATGTCAAAGGTGGAATACGGAGAGAGGGAGTTAGAGGGAAACATGTTTGTCTTGTAGGGAGGAAAGACAGGAAATAGATGGCAGAAGAGGGGTAAAGAGAAAAAATGGCAGCTGTAAAAAGAGAAAAAAATGAATTAAAAATGAATGCTGACAGATATTGGTGAAGGAAAAGTCTGAGGAGGAATGAGAAGGAAGAAATGACTAAATGGTTGTGAGAGATGAAACAACTTGGGCAGGAGAGAGGGTGAGACAGAGTGAGAGAAACAAAGTGGTAGAGAGGTCTGCCTCTTTCTCAGATAACAGAGAATAGTTCGCACAGTGGGCAGTAGCTACTGGACCCTAAGCAATAACCCTTAGCTGGGCATAAACTGTAAGGTTTAAGAAATGGAAATGATTCCAACATGATTCCAAAAGATGTTTCAGCTCCTTCAGTCGTCTGCTCACTATGAATGTGCTCACCCTGAATGGTCTGATTATCAAGTCACTACCTGAGTGCTCACACTGTACGTGTAAAATATAAAATAAGACAGGCTGTCAGCCCCTGTGGCCTGGATTTGTTTTAAAGCTCCAAACCTGGTAAAAGTTTGTTTGCTAGCAATAATGGTACAAGGCAGAAATGTGTTGCCTTGGGTGCCATATATGGACTCGCTGGTGGCTAAGATACAACATGACATGGACAGTAATGTTTGTCCATTTTGCAGAAAGAATTGGAGGTAAGCTAGTATATATTACTGCCCATATTTGCCATCCACATGGCGCGTTGTGCTGCCATGGCACTTTCAGACGCTCTGTTTTCTACTTTCCGCAGGTGCAGTGAAAAAAAAGGCACTGACCTCAGAGAATCGACTTGTGGTTCTGCTTCAACTGTGCTAGAGCCTGATTATGGCCAGCCAAATTTCTGACATGTCCAAAATCTATCTGAACCTTAAATGGCCATTGAGGAGCAGTTGATCGATCCTGTTTCTCCCGGTACACTGCACTGACAGACGAAGCTGAAATTTGGTCAAACTCTGCCATGAGTTATACATCTCAAACATAGGGTCAGAAACGGGTTTAAATGGTACAGTGGATGTCTAGCTTTAGTGTCCACATCTTATTTAAGTAAACCACATGCACACACAGTAACACACACACACAGGAACACACAGGAACATCCCGAGACCTCACCAGTGTTGCCCTTCACATATTCTCACTCATCGGATTGTGGGTGTAAACCGCCTATTTCAGACGGCATCTACTATCTGCATTTTAAGCTTTTCAAAATCTCCAGGGCTACGAGACACAGCAATAACCTCCAAGCCATGACTACCTTGGTCGCTAACAATATGAACATAAACAAGCTAGCAGCTTTTCTTTTGTTGGGATTTACCTATCTTAATACAATTCACAATCCACAAACAAATGCTCCACCAAAACAAGTTGTCCTTCGACACTGTTTTGCAGGTGCACCATCACTGCATCCTGGGATTTGTGACACACAAGACAATTGTGATTGTTTATAGAGTTATTTTTTTCTTTTTTTCTTTTTTTACCCTAACACAGAATGAGAATGTGTGGAGCAGCCCTTTCTCCAGCACTGTGGAGACAACAGCTTGTGTCTCCAGAGAGGGTTTGAGGACAAGAGTGAGAGACTTAGACAGACGTGGTAACAACCTCACATGAACACACAGAGAACACTCTCCCTCACTCATACACAGGCTTAACTACTGGTTGGTTATGTTTAGTACCACCAATCTGATGATTTATGTATTCACCTTTATAGCTCTTTACTTGGAGCATATGGCGTTATCTCAAATCAGACCGTGCCCCAGCAGCATTTGCAGCAACATGAGTGTTTTCCTCAACCTGCCCATAAGTCAGTGCAGTATAAATATCAGTGATTGACAGCTCATCTGAATCGTCTTGATGTGACTGATGTAAACTCCAGAAATCCAGAGCTTCCACAGCCTAAAACAAAACACTCACGGTTACAGTCTTCACCAATTGCACCAGGATAGATGCAAGTATGTTTCAAGGTGGATAATTTTGGATGGATGGATTTTCTTTGCTCATATGTAACTCTGATCTTTTTTTTCCTCTTAACAGTATGAACAGCACAGATGACATGGAATCTGATCTTTTCAATTCTTATTGGGGCCACTTTCATTTGTGGTCCTAAATCAGATACAGGTCTGGGTTTTTTTTTCTTTTTTTGGCTGCAAGTGTCCTAAGGAGAGCCGCTGAGTTAAAAGTAGCACTTAATATCCTGAAATTCTGGATAAAATCTGTTTTTGTGAAGCTATTCACGTCATGATCCCACCACTCCACTGACTCTGACTCTGCATCCACACCACTGACGTAAATAAAGATGGATGACACATCTCCACTTCCACCAACTCTACAAAAATGAAGCCAAAATATCCGGGATACAAGCACTGCAATCTCTGTACTCCCAGTTTACTGACAGTATATGTGACAGCAGGCTGCGTAATGTTGTATGAAATGTTATTGTTTAGTTCAGGACCATGACCAGTTCAAAATCTGGTATTGGTATTAACAACAAACATGGCGACGCTGGAGAGGGCTGCAAATAATGTAGCTCTTGAGAAAGAGGAAAAAGCGGAGGCAGCGGCAGTCGTCTGTGCGGCCATTAAATACATTGCAACATGTGGACGGAGAATTCTTTTAACTAACTAACTGACAATGACCATCATTTCCAATACTTACAGATTTTTTTTTTTACTTCTTCGTCGTGTGCTGTGGTCGTCACTTGAACCATTGGCAACATTGCTACACTGTCCTGCCTACACTTCCAGTGGTACTGCCCCATTTCATCCATATCTGTACGCTTAGTACGTGATCTGTATGCATATGCATATTAAGCATAAATGAACCTTGAGGCTTGCAGTGGGGACACAGCCTTAGACAGCATCATCAGCCACATGTGAAAGTTTATAACAGGAATGAAACATTGCGTTAGTTCATGCAGGACACGATAGTCATATGCTCCCAGCATTATCAGTCAACCTGCTGATTGGATCATTTCTAATCGGTCATAAACCAACACCTCCTAACTGCTTCATCAATGCTACCACACTCATGCTGCTGGCAAACTTTGACCAAGAACGATGGAGGCTGGGGTGCAGGAGGCAGAGTCCTAAGTTGGCTTAAAGATTAAATGATATTTATGTCTCACTTAGGCCCAATGGGGTAGGGGGTTACTTTGCACTCCCCGTTTTAGCTTAGCATGCTGTTTTGCTAATCCAAGAAGCCTCTCAAGAGCAGAACTATCAGCATCAAGCACAACTTCAGTTTGTTGACATAAATGGTTAAATCTATGATGAGAGTGTTTTCTGAAAACATTTCTTAAGGCAAACAAACCATCCACAAATCCACTGCATCCTCTGAAAAATGCATCGCCACAAAGCTGAAAACACGGCTGTTTTTCATTTCTCCTGAAAAGCTGACATTTTGGAAATAAGTGCTTTTCACTGGACGGTGACGTTATGCAAGTTCAACATATAAAAATGACCTTATGTTCACATTTCTTTTATTCAGGTGGCCCACGGGGGAAAACAAGTCTCCACGGAGCTAAAAGGCAGAATACATTATATTATTATCATTCGCTTTGTTTCCAGCAGTGTGAAAAACAACATGTAGCCTGCTGACACACTCATTCACATAAAAGTCTTACCTAGTTCACTCTTGGCTATTTTGACCCCATTTAGCCTTCACATTGATTTTCTCCTCCCAAGAAGAGATTATTCCTGGATTTATTCAATGCACCTTGAAAAAAAAAAGAACACTGTATTTTAAATACCTTCAGAGGTCGTATGCATAAAAACTAAGAATGTATTATCCCCGTACAGTAGCATGTAAATTTTATTAATTCACCAAGCCTTCCCCTCTTGCAGTGATTGAGGTGTTTACTCCAGTGCATATGTTTTATAAGTCAGCAGAGGGAGAGCACCTGCTCAGTGTCCCATTCTTCCTTATTATGCTTGGCAGGGTGATGGAGCACATAGCGATAGATCAATATTCACCCTCACACACACACACACACAGCTCGTGGGCTCCACCACCACACACTTAGACACAGCAAAACAAACGCACAT